>CAWUFW010018790.1:0-209248 GCA_963921515.1 Calotriton arnoldi | reverse complement strand
GGTATTGAGTTGGAAATGAATGCAGCAAAAAATCACAGTAATGAATGCATTGTGATTCATCCTTCGTAGTCCAAGCCTGCTCATACATAAGTGATCTAGGCAGGAAATTATATCACAGGAAAACGGGCTGACACAATATTGGATTGGAAACTTCAGGCAGTAAACATAGCAGAGGTGACCATTTTGAATATGTTTTGATATAAGGCTAGTCATGCCTACTCTCTCAGGACATTGGGGTTTACTCAGGCAAAAGAAGAACCCCATGATTGACATTCCTCAAACAGCCACACTTCTCCACTGTCTCCTGCACCTAGTATTCTGCAACACCCGTGGAACATCCCGTTGAGGGATAGCAAAGACGCTGACGCTAGGTAAGTGGTATCTGGAGGGATACACCTCCAACCACTAGCAGTAGGAATCAAGGAGATGCTGCCTTCTCATGGCATAATAAGATGATGAAGGAACATTCCGTTGCAAGTGAGTCTTGTTCTGAGATCTAACAATTGCAACATATTAGCTAGTAGATTGATGAAATATGTGGTTCCCTTTATTATTGGGTCTCTCAAAATATAGGTTAGCTGCTCCTTTTTTCAAGCCTGTGGTGTTATTCCTACACTGTTTATAGCAAGTAGGAGCTCCTATTTCTGACTTATCTTCACAACACACAGTAAAGCAATCATACCCCTCGTTTTCTGAAACCTGGATTTGCAGTGCATTGCTCAGCGGGTTGCAGTCCCTTTTCACGATCTCCCGGCTCTTTATAACATTTCCTTCGTTTGGGATGACCTGTCCTTCTGAATGGAGTAAATTTGTAGCAGCAACATCTAGCCACCTAGAGATGGAGGTGTAAATGTCACCTCGAACAAAAGTGTCCTTATATTACTTGACAGAACTTGGAGGACAAACATGAAAAGGTAAACTAGATCAGGGGACGTTTTTTATTGTTTTGAATAATGCATTACCGTGGCATTCGAAACTATTAATACATTAAGCGCACATACTAGAATATTCTGTGCTATTAAACCATGATGTTAAAACTAGCTTTTCAACTACACTGAAGAGGTAATTGATCAAGGAGCATTCGCACGTTCGTCAAGAAGTACATATCAGATATTTACATGATTTCAAAAGTAATCTGCTTCAAGGCACTAGGGAACACTCTAGTCTCACCGTGAGGAGTCTAGATCGTCTTCCTCAGTCAATACAACATTCATCAGCAAAGCAAACCCTCCTGCAGTCAGTCACCCGCCCTGACCTGACATACGCAATTCATCCGGGACCCACCACTTTCTTGCATCTTGTTTCCATAATTTAGTGCATGACCCAGAAGGCTCTAGTCACTGTGTCGTCATGTGCCTCGTAGCTAGGAGCAGTGTAAAAGCTGATGTTGTTGCTTATTTTTGTTTTTTTTCAGCTTAGGTTGCACGTCCAGAATGCAGTGTTCTAGAGAGGAGTCAACTTTTGCACCTACCCCTTCGTCGTAGGTGCTCAGTGAATATTATCAATAAATGACTATGGGCCTGCATGTCCATATCATGGGTAGTAGGTAGGCTGTGTATGCCCGTCATCTTGGCTAAGCCCCTGATCTGAATGGAGACATTTTTGCTAATGCCAGAAGGGTAAGTTTAAGCTCTATGTGCCAGCCTAAAATGTATAAGACTAAACGTGGCGCTGCTCGTCACTGATTTGTTAGAAGCCAAGATCTAATTCCAGTTAGTGCAGGGGCGTAACACAGGCCCCCGCATCCCCCGCGGTGCGGCCGGGCCCCCCGAGCTGCAGGGGGCCCCCTCAGCACAGTACTTAGGCCTGAGCGCTCTGTATTAAATCCGGAGCGGGGGCCCCTCCCTGTACATTGCAGGGGGGGCCCTTAAACTTTTGTTACGCCACTGAGTCAGTGTCTGTGATTTTTGTATCTACGTCTTCCTCTGACTTTGTCTATGCAGGTACCAGCCTCATTGCATGTTCATCACATAATGCTTTGTATAATCCAGATATGCCTTGCAACCCTGCAACCCTGCAACTGGGGAGAGGATGCGGTCTCGCGGCTAGAGCTGCCGACTTTGGAGCTGTAACGTAACTGCTGCTCATGTAAAGCCTCCAATACCTTCGGGTCGAGTTCGCGCTATATAAAACTGCAAAAAAAAAGAAACACCCTCCGAGTGCCCTAAGTTCTACCAACATTACAAAAAACTTGATTTAATAGTTCTGGCTGCTTTGATTAGTTTAGAGCAGTGGTTCCCCAACATTTTAGTACCACAACCCAATGTTTAGAATGACAAGGTTTTGCAACCCACCTAGCCAGGGCTTTAAGTGGGCCGGGTCTCACCGGTGCTGAGCACCGGCAGTTTTTTAAAGGGGGCTGTAGGAAGGTGGAATCTGACTATATGGTTGCCCCCACTTTTTTTATGGTGTTTTGCTGGTTTATGACTTAGTTGGACTGGGATCCTGCTATTCAGGGCCCCAGTCTATCTGCTTTCTCTGTAAAATGGTTTCCATGTGCCTTAGGCACATCTCTGATTGGAATCTGGAGTGCCCTTATAAGTCCCTAGTATATGGTATACTATGTACCAAGGGCATAGGTACCTCAGAGGCCTACCAGGGGCTGCAGCACGTATTGTGCCACCCCTGGAAGGCCATCCAAACTGACACCACAGGTCTGCTACTGCAGCCTGGGTAAGGTGGTGCATGCACCCCTTACTGTGATATAGGTTACCTATATCACTAAATACATACACACATATAAACCTATAAGTCACTCCTAAGGCAGGCCTTATCAATCCTAAAGGCAGAGTGCATGGTTCCTATGTGAGAGGGTGCCCCTGCATGAGCAGGGCCCCTCTGCAGCGTTCGGAGACCATCTCTGATGCTGTTTGTAGTGCAGCCTGACCATATACTCTTAAGCGCATTATATCCTCGCGGTAAAATGCTAACTTTGGAATGGCTGCACCTAAACATGTCGTGTTTGGTGTCAAACATCTTGGAATACTACCCCCCGCCAATCCTGGCGGCGGGGGTAGCATTCCACCCTTCTAGAGGGAAAGACATGTTAACTCTGGCTTACCCGGTAACTTCTTTCTGAAGCCCTGGCATCACAAAATGGATGCTGCTGCCACAGACACAAGTCTGGCCTCCTGCTGCTGGACGAAACTCCGGCAGGGGAGGCCTGGACAATAGGTTTCCTGTTACAGGGAGGTGTGACCACCTCCCCAGACAGGATAATGTGTATTGGGGCTGGGTGGGTGCACTCTTAGAGTGCTTTGAAGTCCTGCACTGGGGGAGCAAAAGGCTCCTCTGTGCATATGCCAGTTCAAACCAGCTCAGGGGCTACCTGCCCCTGCTCTGGCGCGAAACTGGACAAAGGGAAGTGGGTGTAGCCACCCCCTCCCTTGACCCTCCCATAGGTGGGGTCATAGAGTTAGTCCCTCCCTGTTTTACTGGTTAAAATGGGGAACCCTTGCCACAGCAAGATTAGATTATACCTGGACGAAACTCTGAAACAGAATCCTGGACCTTCGACGCTCTACTCACGATTAGAGGACTGAAGAATCTCCCTTGGGGTCAAGGAGTGACTCCCCTGCTTGGCAGGCACCAAAGAAGCATCTGTCCGGTTCGCATCACTGAAGCTCCCGTCGGACGCCGAAGTCATCGCATCACCAGAGGTGGATTCTCAGACTTCCCCGAGGCTACCCTGAGTCCCCAGCAAAGCTGAGGCCCGTGGCTATCGTGGGTAACGTGAGACCGTGACCCCTGGACACCGAGCACACTTGCAAGTGCACCATCTTCTGGGTCTCCCAAGAAGTCGTGCTTTGGGCTCCGAGTAGCCCTAGCCTCCAGCACCACCTGCACCGAAGATCACTGGCCCCCACTCCACGAGTGTCCTGTAAGCCAGCTCCACGTGCGGCGTCACGAGGCTCCTTCGCGGTCGCTAGTCCGTTGGCTAGTAGCCCTTACCGAAGGCCAATCTTTTCTTTACTTGGCAGTCTGGTTGCTCCAGGCCTGCCCTCACTTACCCTTGCTGGGTGAGTTCCCCAGACCTTGCTGGTCTGCACCATCGACGATCTTCAGCTACATCGAGACTTGCCGTTGCCAAGGCTTGTTGGGTCCAATCTGGTCGCCGACACCGCAGCACTCGACAGACATCGTGTACCAGCCCGAATCCTGCTCCTGGTCGCCGACAACGCCTCCTGGACCTCGTGGCTGCAGAAACAAGACGACCGTCAACGCACCTGAAGCACTCGACATCGGTGGGCATCCGTCCATCGCCTCCCTGGTCACTGGCTAGTGACCCAGACTCTGTCCCCTCTGCTTTCAGGTTCTTCAGAACTCCGATCCACTCTTGGATCCACCCGGACACTTTTCTCCTGGTCGCCAGCAGCACTTTGCAGCAGATCGCCATAAGAACCGACGACGAAACCCGACCCCGAAAGGCACCTATGCACCCGGCTTCCCTGGGTGAGGTAACACGAGTACTCCGGTGCTCCCGTGGGTAGAGACTCTTCAAAGTCCTAGATCTCAAAGGGTTTTGTCCTAGTCCTCTTTAAAGTGTCCCTTTCCTCTATTTTCCCGATCCCGACTTTCTCCATAGAAGTTAACGGCGTATCGCGGTTGTGTATTTACACTGCACGCGTCTCCCGTGGGTCCCCTGTGTCACTACCTTGGGTGGTTCCTTGTGGTCCAAGCACTTCTAGAGGCTCTAGGCCTAGTGTCTAGTTCAGTCGTGGTTCGCATACCACTTTATTGGTATATGGTTTGGTACGCCCCTAGGGCCCAAACGTGTATTTGTGCTATTACTGTGATTTAAGATCTTATAACCTATGTACTTCGAACTCTAGCCTCATAAAGAGACTAGAGGGGTGTGTTTAGTAATAAATACATATATTTTGAATATATACCTGGTGTGGTGCTCTTTCATTTGGTCACTCAAGAGATTATAGACTGGTAAAACAAGCTGCTTTACATTCCTTCAAGACTTAGCCTGAAGGCTGCTCTCCACAGCTACCACTAGGATAGCTTTCAATAAGGTTGTCTTTAACCTACCTACCATAAGAGTCGATTTGGACTGGTGCAAGGTGCCCACTATAATTAGTGGACAGCATATGCCAGGCCAACTTCTCACATTGGTGTGCAGCGTGTGGGATTCCAGCTTGCTATTGTTTTACCAGATAATCTCAATTGAATTGATCAACTGAAAACCACTAAAGGTACCTAAGGTACATATAATTTAAGCTTAGAATATCAGTAAGTTCTACTGAACTTAGAGTTGTGTGTTAAGGGATAGCACAACCCTTTCTACAACTCAAGAGAGTTTAGTAGGCCACACTAGAGTAGGTAGTGCATACACCACACCACACTAGTAATGTCTTTAAAAGCAGGATCTAGAGATGCCCTGCAGGAAGCCATTGAGCTTCCCCCTCCAAGTATGACACACTCCCATTCTTGGAACTGAGAGCTTTGTGTAACGTGAGGAAATTAAGGACAGGCCAAAGTCCCACCACCCAACACCTCCAGGAGTTGTTGGTGGCTTATGATCTTAGTAAGTCCTCAGAGACTGAAGGGGTAGGAGCAGAGGGTGGGCCAGCAGATGAGGAAGGGGCCAGGGGTACTACTACCCCCAGCCCCCCTCTGAAACTGACCAGGAGGGTGACAATGACCCTGACCTGGAAAACCCAATCCCTTCTGGGGAAGATGAAGATGAGGATCTAGAGAACCACACCTTTGTCCCCCCAGGAAGGATTATGAGTGTGCTCAGAAAGTCTAGGTCTCCTTCTCAGGAGTCTAACCACTCTGGCACCTCAATAGGGAGCTCTGTTTCTTCTCACAGGAGGGAATCCTCTCATGAGAGAAGAAAGAGACTGGTCCAGTATGAGGAAACTCAACTAGAGATCAGGAAGAAGCAATTGGCTTTAGATAGAGAATCCCTAGATCTCCTTAGAGAGAGAAGAAAGTTGGGACTAGAGTCCCATGGTGGCAGCAATATCCCTAGAGATAGGGACAGGTCTTATGACCATAGAAACCTAAACAAGATTGTCCCTCCCTACCAGAGTGGGGATGACATCCACAAATGGATAACTGCACTGGAGAGGGCCTGTAAAGTTCAGAAGGTCCCCCAGAGGCAGTGGGCAGCAATCTTGTGGCTCTCCTTTGCAGACAAAGGTAGAGACAAGCTCCTCACTGTAAGAGAAGAGGATGCTGACAATTACACAGTCTTGAAGAGTGCTCTGATAGATGGGTTTGGCCTAACCACTGAACAGTATAGGTTGAAGTTCAGAGACACCCAAAAAGCTCAGACTCAAGACTGGGTTGATTTTGTAGATTGTGCTACAAAGGCTCTGGAAGGTTGGATACATGGCAACAAAGTGCATGACTTTTTAGGATTGTACAATTTGATTATGAGGGAGCAGATCCTTAATAATTGTCAAAACCAGCTTTTGCACCAGTATCTGGTGGACTCTGATCTGACCTCTCCCCAAGAATTGGGAAAGAAGGCAGACAAATGGGTCAGAACCAGAGTAAAAACTAGAAATCAGGGTGGTGACCAGAAGAAAGATTCTACTAAGTCCCAAGAGAAAGGTGGGGATAAATCTAAGGATAAGTCCCCTACAGGGCCCCAAAATTCCTCTTCTGGGGGTGGGTCCCAAACTCCTTCCTCTCCTGAAAAGAAACCATATTGCCATGTCTGTAAAAAGCCTGGGCACTGGAAAACTGATCCCAGTTGCCCCAGGATTGGCAATAAAGAAAATGTTCCTCCCACAACTACTACCACCCCTCCTGGTACTACCAGTAGTAATCCTCCAGTTGGGAGTAGTGCACCCAAAAAGTTGGGTGCTTTTGCAAGAGGAACAGAGGTGGGCCCTAGTTTAGACAGGGACCCCTCAACAGACTCCTCTGACTCTGATGGTGGTATAGGATTTGCCACCTTTACCATGGGTCCCATAGCATTGGGCAGGTACAGACTGGAGCCAATGATTAATGGTCAGAAAGCTGTGGCATTTAGGGACACAGGGGCTAGTGTCACCATGGTGGCAGGGAAACTAGTCCCCCTCACCAGCTTTTACCTGAGTTTAAATACCAGGTGACCAACATTGATGGTGTCAGAACAGATCACCCCATGGCCATAGTCAATCTCAGCTGGGAGGGGGTCACAGGCCCAAAAAGAGTGGCAGTGTCCCCAACCCTACCTGTAGATTGCCTGATGGGCAATGATTTGGAAATTTCAGCCTGGGCTGAAGTTGAACACCAAACCCATCTTAGGATGTTGGGCGTCCCTGCAAAGGTTAGTGGGGCTGTGATGGCCACAGCCCCAGCCCAAGACTTTGGAGAGATGGAGCCTGAAAGAATGGCCCACTCTCCCCCAAAAGAGAGCAAAAGGGTTGAAGAAAAGTCTTCTTCCCCCAGACAGTAGGTAAGGGTCAGCCTCCTCAGGGAACTGACCCTACCCCTAGTGAAGGAACTGCCACAGAGGTAGTCAGGCCTGGCCTGGCCACACCCCTGATGGCAGAGGACCCTTCCACGGTGGTACCCAGTCTGGAGCAGGTAACCTGCCCCTCTCTACCCTGCCTCAGTCAGCCCAGGGCTGCAGAGGTCAGGAGGTCAGTGGACCCCCGGGCCCCCTGTCCAGAGGAAGCCCCCATCAGCAGATTAGGGGCAGCCAGTCTAGTAGCCCTAGCCAGGTGAAAATTCCTCTACACACTGAGGGATCCCCCATACCTTTATGTAGGGACCTCCCCCAGAAGGACTCTGGTAGGCAAGGGCAAACCTGGGACCAGAAGGTTCCAAACCTGCCATGTCCCTCCAGTGTTCCATCCAAAGGGACCCAACCCCCAGCTGTAGGCAGCCAAAGGTTGACCCTTAGAGCAAAGTGCAACTCAGTCACGGAAAGACAGGCATACATGGTGACCAGTGATCTGAGGAAACTGAGGCCAACATTCCTAGGGCCTCACTTCCCTACTCAGACACCTCACCAGCCTTGTACTTTACCTAAGCACACCAGAGGTAGTGATTCCCCATGGTGGAGACCCTCTCATACCCTTAGGGTGAGGGATTGCTTAGTGGACCATAACATAGGGAGCAACCATGCTAGTGCAGGTGCTTCCTTATATGGCCACTTAGTCAATATAGGCTCAACTGGCCAAGGTTAGCCTTATCTCCTTTCGTTTGGGGGGGGTTATGTAGGAAGGTGGAATCTGACTATATGGTTGCCCCCACTTTTTTATGGTGTTTTGCTGGTTTATGACTTAGTTGGACTGGGATCCTGCTATTCAGGGCCCCAGTCTATCTGCTTTCTCTGTAAAATGGTTTCCATGTGCCTTAGGCACATCTCTGATTGGAATCTGGAGTGCCCTTATAAGTCCCTAGTATATGGTATACTATGTACCAAGGGCATAGGTACCTCAGAGGCCTACCAGGGGCTGCAGCACGTATTGTGCCACCCCTGGAAGGCCATCCAAACTGACACCACAGGTCTGCTACTGCAGCCTGGGTAAGGTGGTGCATGCACCCCTTACTGTGATATAGGTTACCTATATCACTAAATACATACACACATATAAACCTATAAGTCACTCCTAAGGCAGGCCTTATCAATCCTAAAGGCAGAGTGCATGGTTCCTATGTGAGAGGGTGCCCCTGCATGAGCAGGGCCCCTCTGCAGCGTTCGGAGACCATCTCTGATGCTGTTTGTAGTGCAGCCTGACCATATACTCTTAAGCGCATTATATCCTCGCGGTAAAATGCTAACTTTGGAATGGCTGCACCTAAACATGTCGTGTTTGGTGTCAAACATCTTGGAATACTACCCCCCGCCAATCCTGGCGGCGGGGGTAGCATTCCACCCTTCTAGAGGGAAAGACATGTTAACTCTGGCTTACCCGGTAACTTCTTTCTGAAGCCCTGGCATCACAAAATGGATGCTGCTGCCACAGACACAAGTCTGGCCTCCTGCTGCTGGACGAAACTCCGGCAGGGGAGGCCTGGACAATAGGTTTCCTGTTACAGGGAGGTGTGACCACCTCCCCAGACAGGATAATGTGTATTGGGGCTGGGTGGGTGCACTCTTAGAGTGCTTTGAAGTCCTGCACTGGGGGAGCAAAAGGCTCCTCTGTGCATATGCCAGTTCAAACCAGCTCAGGGGCTACCTGCCCCTGCTCTGGCGCGAAACTGGACAAAGGGAAGTGGGTGTAGCCACCCCTCCCTTGACCCTCCCATAGGTGGGGTCATAGAGTTAGTCCCTCCCTGTTTTACTGGTTAAAATGGGGAACCCTTGCCACAGCAAGATTAGATTATACCTGGACGAAACTCTGAAACAGAATCCTGGACCTTCGACGCTCTACTCACGATTAGAGGACTGAAGAATCTCCCTTGGGGTCAAGGAGTGACTCCCCTGCTTGGCAGGCACCAAAGAAGCATCTGTCCGGTTCGCATCACTGAAGCTCCCGTCGGACGCTGAAGTCATCGCATCACCAGAGGTGGATTCTCAGACTTCCCCGAGGCTACCCTGAGTCCCCAGCAAAGCTGAGGCCCGTGGCTATCGTGGGTAACGTGAGACCGTGACCCCTGGACACCGAGCACACTTGCAAGTGCACCATCTTCTGGGTCTCCCAAGAAGTCGTGCTTTGGGCTACGAGTAGCCCTAGCCTCCAGCACCACCTGCACCGAAGATCACTGGCCCCCACTCCACGAGTGTCCTGTAAGCCAGCTCAACGTGCGGCGTCACGAGGCTCCTTCGCGGTCGCTAGCCCGTTGGCTAGTAGCCCTTACCGAAGGCCAATCTTTTCTTTACTTGGCAGTCTGGTTGCTCCAGGCCTGCCCTCACTTACCCTTGCTGGGTGAGTTCCCCAGACCTTGCTGGTCTGCACCATCGACGATCTTCAGCTACATCGAGACTTGCCGTTGCCAAGGCTTGTTGGGTCCAATCTGGTCGCCGACACCGCAGCACTCGACAGACATCGTGTACCAGCCCGAATCCTGCTCCTGGTCGCCGACAACGCCTCCTGGACCTCGTGGCTGCAGAAACAAGACGACCGTCAACGCACCTGAAGCACTCGACATCGGTGGGCATCCGTCCATCGCCTCCCTGGTCACTGGCTAGTGACCCAGACTCTGTCCCCTCTGCTTTCAGGTTCTTCAGAACTCCGATCCACTCTTGGATCCACCCGGACACTTTTCTCCTGGTCGCCAGCAGCACTTTGCAGCAGATCGCCATAAGAACCGACGACGAAACCCGACCCCGAAAGGCACCTATGCACCCGGCTTCCCTGGGTGAGGTAACACGAGTACTCCGGTGCTCCCGTGGGTAGAGACTCTTCAAAGTCCTAGATCTCAAAGGGTTTTGTCCTAGTCCTCTTTAAAGTGTCCCTTTCCTCTATTTTCCCGATCCCGACTTTCTCCATAGAAGTTAACGGCGTATCGCGGTTGTGTATTTACACTGCACGCGTCTCCCGTGGGTCCCCTGTGTCACTACCTTGGGTGGTTCCTTGTGGTCCAAGCACTTCTAGAGGCTCTAGGCCTAGTGTCTAGTTCAGTCGTGGTTCGCATACCATTTTATTGGTATATGGTTTGGTACGCCCCTAGGGCCCAAACGTGTATTTGTGCTATTACTGTGATTTAAGATCTTATAACCTATGTACTTCGAACTCTAGCCTCATAAAGAGACTAGAGGGGTGTGTTTAGTAATAAATACATATATTTTGAATATATACCTGGTGTGGTGCTCTTTCATTTGGTCACTCAAGAGATTATAGACTGGTAAAACAAGCTGCTTTACATTCCTTCAAGACTTAGCCTGAAGGCTGCTCTCCATAGCTACCACTAGGATAGCTTTCAATAAGGTTGTCTTTAACCTATCTACCATAAGAGTCGATTTGGACAGGTGCAAGGTGCCCACTACAATTAGTGGACAGCATATGCCAGGCCAACTTCTCACAGGGGCCTCGAAACGGGTCTCTATCGGTCTCTGAGTTGTGCCCTGGCACAGTCAGTCCAGTTTTTTTCCGGACTGCAGTGACAGTAGGCACATCGATGTGCACGTACTCAAACTGCTTACTTCTCACTACTGGAGAAGTTACGGCATGACATCATGCCAGGTGAGCGTTGTGGGGAAGGGAAATCCTTTAAAGAGAGTAATTTTTTCTCTAGATTTCCCTTCTCTTTTTGAAACTCAGGAGCAGCAACATTGTCATGGTGTCACCAGAGCTTTAAGTGGAAGCTTTTTCAATATTATATACAAGCCATAATTGCTGCTTATTTATCTTATGCAACTAACAACCATTGACAAAGCAAATAGTCCTGACTTGTTGTAGGTATGGTGTTACTTGTTGTATCATATATCTGGATGCAATGACAGAAACAGAAAAATACAAGTCTGGTGGCACACTATGCTAAGCACAGATTCTTAGCTTAGTTTTTTTAAGCCACACCCTTAATTACATTGGCCACACCCCTTTGAGAGACCCCCCAGTTTTTTCATCCCACGTAAAGCCCTGCACCTAGCTGTAATGGACATGAGGTAGGCAATATGTTAATGTAACTAAAGTGTCATGTGGCAGCTCACTTTTATTTACAGACCACAATTTCCATTGAAATGACCTCTAAATTTGCACAGACATACAGTTTTACAGATAAAGCTATATTGCACACAAATGATAATGTTTGGAAATCGTTTTTTTAACATCATCAAGTAAAGTGTCGATTTATTCTGATCCTATTAAAATCTTTGTTTCCATCACACATGCTTGACAGCCAGAATCCTGGTCAGGGTGAACCACAAAAGCTATTAAATTAACCTGTGCTTAACCCTCTAGAAGCATGGCACAAAAGCAGCCAGGCTGAACTTAGAGGCAGTGTGTAAAGTATTTATGCAGCACTGAAACAGCAGGAAAGTGAAAACACAACACAATAAAAATTCCACACCAATTTAGAAAAATAGAGTAAAATATAATAAATTATTTGACACCAAAATGACAAATTCCGAACAGTACAACTGAAGCTATGCAGTTTCAAAGATTTAAGATAAGTATTGCACCTAAAAGCACACATCGCCACTTCTGCTTATCTGGTTGTGTGAGACCAGGTGAAAGTCAGAAATTCAGATCGACCGCGATGGAGTGCGTGCCAGATACAGGGATCAGGTTAGTCCTGCTAAATAGTTACCTTCAAAGTCCAGCACGAAGAGTTCAGTTTCCGGTGGATGGGGCCGCGAGGAGCATGGACAGCATCGCGGATGGTCATCAATGTAGTGCGAAGATCCGGTTGGGTGTCGCAGATGGTTATTGCTAGAGCTTCATGGTGGAAGTCACCACGAACCGTTGATGATGTAGCACGAAGTGCAGATCCCATGCTGCAGGGTATCATTGGCGGTCGGTGTGGCACATAGAGTCAGGTTCACCGGAACTTTGCTTTGGCGGGTGGCAATCTTTTGGCACAAAAGGGCCTGTTTGCGAAGAGCCCTAAACTTTAAGATTTCTCCAACAAGTTCTCATTGTTTCTTCTATCTAAGTGTGCTGCATTGTACAGCAGATGTAGAAAGAGGAAAATGCCCCAGGGGTACCTTCCTGCACAAAAAAAATCATGCCTATAACGCAGGCACCCTTGCACTATAATGCAAGGAACCTGCATTGGTGCTAGGCAGCAGTTTGTTCATCAGGGCAGGCAGAGAGCAGGAATGAGCCATATGTTGTTAAATATGGTGCATTCCTGCCCTCTCCCTTTCAAGCAGCACAGCAACGTGGCTTGCTGCATTTCGTGAAAAATGAATAAATATCGGCTTTAGTGTATATACGTTCACAAAACACATCTCCGGCTATTTAGCGGCCCACGTAACTTTATATATCTGCCATCTGGGTTGTGTTGAACCAAGAAGGCTCTAAGCAGGACCATACCTTCAAACCACATTACCATCCCTGAGCACTGGAAAAGTAGAGAGCAGAGTAGATCTGTCTTTTCCATTTTCCAGCCCAGGTCCCGTCTTCTGGTGCCTTAAGTTCTGTCCTGTGAAAGAAGGCAGCAATCACAACTTTTCTCCAGATTAATGACAAAACTCATGTCTCTTTTTGTAATCTTTAAGGCCCCAGACATTCCAGGTAATTATCTTTACTGTGTTGACCATTCCTCAGTTTTGAATTTTTGAGGGGTGTTAGACCTGTCAGCCTTAGGGTGGTCTTCCCTCGAACTTTTTGCCTGCTTGCCTCCAATTTTGCTGAATTATTTTCTTGGCCTTAGGACTCTGAACACTTTATCACTGCCAACTGGTGCTAAAGTGCATGTGGGTCTCCCCTAAAACATGATTTGATTTACTTATCCACAATTGGCATATTTAATTTATCTATAAGTCCCTAGTAGAGTGCACTACATGTGCCCAGGTACTGTAAATTAAATTTTACTAGTGGGCCTGCAGCACTGATTCTGCCACCCACACAAGTAGCACTTTAGATAAGTCTCAGACCTGCCTCTACAGAGCTTGTGTGTAGGCAGTTTACACTGCCATGTCGACTTGCCATTTAAAACCCATTGCCAAGCCTTAAACTCCCCTTTTATTACATATTAGTCAAGGTAGGCCCAGGATGCCCATAGGGCAGGGTGCTGTGTAATCAAAAGGTAGGACATTTACTTTTAAGTTTTGCATGACCTGGTAGTGAAAAACACCCAAATTCGTTTTTCACTACTGTGAGGCCTGCCCCTCTCATAAATTAACATTGCAATTTCCTTATTACACTTATAATCTGTAATTCCTATTTGAGGAGTAGATCTATCATGTTTCATATCATTGGAATGGTAATGATAAATCCTCTTTACTAGTAAAGTTGAATTTATCACTACCCTTTTAAAAATGCCACTTTTTCTGCTCTTGGCCCTGTGTGCCTGCAGCCTGTTTCCAATACACGTCTGGAGAGGGTGACAGCTGGACTTTGTGCATTCCCTCTAGACAGCCACAGACAAAGGGAGCTTAGGTGTGACTGAGTAGCTATCCACCTACTGATGGGTCATCCTGGGCAGGATGGGAGTGTGAAACTGACACTTATACATCAATAGGCTGCATCCTATCCCCACACAAAGGACTGCATACACCCCTGGAGTGAGTCTGGAGCCAGAGCTGGGAGGGAGGACCTCTGGGCACTTCAAAGCCCCTCTTCGAAGTCACCCCACTTTAAATGCACAACTGGGTGTAAGTACTGGGTCTCTGACCCCACCAAGGGAGTACACTACTGGACCTGTAAAGAACTCTGCGAGGAGGAAGGACTGCTGTGCTGCTACACTGACTGACTCTCTGCTGGACTGCTGCTCTGGAAGAACTGTTTTTCTGCTGTGCTGTCCTTCTACCCTTTGCCCTGCTGAGGAAAAACTGAACCCATCTCACTTGAACCCTGAGTGACTCCAAGGGCATGCTGGCTTGCCCCTGTTCTAAGTCTCAGGGACATTGAATACTTCTCATCAACCTGTAACAGCACCTGGACTTGGCTTGCTGCATGTCTTGTCCTGCCAGTTCAGTACTAGCCCCTTGGAAGTGGGTATAGAGTGCTGCAACTGCTAAAAATCCATGCATCGATGACCGGCGCATCTCCTTCAACACCGACGCATCGCTGCTGCTGCACGGACCCCGCATCGCCTACTGCGTGGCACATCGCCTCCAGTTCCCGACTCATCTCCTACATCCTGTGGTTCGACAACGATGCATCTTCGATTCGCACAGCATGATGACGATGCATCTCCTACAATCTTGTGCTTTAAGATGACACGTTGCCTTTTGCTTCCCGCATTTCTGACCCTTCGACGACGCATCTAAGGTACTTTCAGCAGGCCAAGGCTAATCCTTGTATCCGACCCGCGCTCCATCGTGGTTGTCCTGAACTTTCAGATTTGTCCCGGTCTAGCGCGACTAGATAGCCCTGGTTGGCGCTTTAAGCTTTTAAGCACTATTATTTAATTTATTCTTTAAAAATTCATAACTCCGGTTATACTTATTGGATTTTTGTGTTTTTGATCTTGTTTTGTTCATAAAAATACAAGCTATTTTTTCTAAGCTGGTGTGGTGTTTTTTGTGCTGTTTTCACTGTGCTATTGTTTGAAGTGCTGCACAAATACTTTAGATATTGCCTCTTAAGTTAAGCCTGCCTGTTCTGTGCCAAGATACCACAGGGTGAGCACAAGTTATTTTAAGGTGTGTATCTGACTTACCCTGACTAGGATTTTGGTTCCTGCTTGGATAGGGTGCATGTAGGAGAGTAGGATCTGCTTCACAGGGGTACCCCCACTTTTTGCTGATACTTCACTGGTTTTCGACATTAGTCTGGCTGGGGCCCTGCTATTCAGAACCCCAGCCTAGCTGTTTCCTCTTTAAAAGGGTCTCCATGTGCCTTAGGCACATCTCTGATTGGGATCTGGAGTGCCCTTGTAAGTCCCTAGTATATGGTATACTATGTACCAAGGGCATAGGTACCTCAGAGGCCTGCCAGGGGCTGCAGCATATATTATGCCACCCCTGGTAGGCCATCCAAACTGACACCACAGGTCTGCTACAGCAGCCTGGGTAAGGTGGTGCATGCACCCCTTGCTGTGGTATAGGTTACCTATATCACTAAATGCATACACACATATAAACCTATAAGTCACTCCTAAGGCAGGCCTTATCAATCCTAAAGGCAGAGTGCATGGTTCCTATGTGAGAGGGTGCCCCTGCATGAGCAGGGCCCCTCTGCAGCGTTCGGAGACCCTCTCTGATGCTGTTTGTAGTGCAGCCTGACCATATACTCTTAAACGCATTATATCCTCGCGGTAAAATGCTAACTATGGAATGGCTGCACCGAAACATGTCGTGTTTGGTGTCAAACATCTTGGAATACTACCCCCCCGCCAACTCTGGCGGCGGGGGTAGCATTCCACCCTTCTAGAGGGAAAGGCATGTTAACTCTGACGAGTCCGGTAACTTCTTTCCAGAGCCCTGGCATCACAAAATGGATGCTGCTGCCACAGACACGAGTCTGGCCTCCTGCTGCTGGACGAAACTCCGGCAGGGGAGGCCTGGACAATAGGTTTCCTGTCCCAGGGAGGTGTGACCACCTCCCCAGACAGGACAATGTGTATTGGGGCTGGGCGGGAGCACTTTCGGGTGCTTTGAAGTCCTGCACTGGGGGCACATTTGGTGTCCCTGTGCATACCCCAGTTCAAACCGGATCAGGGGCTTGCAGCCCCTGCTTTGGCGCGAACTGGACAAAGGGAAAGGGGTGTAGCCACCCCTCTGCCCTGACCCACCCATAGGTGGGGCCACAGAGTAGTCCATCCCCTATTTTTAGAATAAAGGTAGGAACCCAGTCCTTAGGACTTTAGATTATACCTGGACGAAACTCTGACACGGAATCCTGGACCTTCGACGCTCTACGACAAGATTAGAGGACTGAAGAATCTCCCTTGGGGTCAAGGAGTGACTCCCCTGCTTGGCAGGCACCAAAGAAGCATCTGTCCGGTTCGCATCACTGAAGCTCCCGTCGGACGCCGAAGTCATCGCATCACCAGAGGTGGATTCTCAGACTTCCCCGAGGCTACCCTGAGTCCCCAGCAAAGCTGAGGCCCGTGGCTATCGTGGGTGACTTGAGACCATGACCCCTGGACACCGAGCACATTTGCAAGTGCACCATCTTCTGGGTCTCCCAAGAAGTCGTGCTTTGGGCTCCGAGTAGCCCTAGCCTCCAGCACCACCTGCACCGAAGATCACTGGCCCCCACTCCACGAGTGTCCTGTAAGCCAGCTCCACGTGCGGCGTCACGAGGCTCCTTCGCGGTCGCTAGCCCGTTGGCTAGTAGCCCTTACCGAAGGCCAATCTTTTCTTTACTTGGCAGTCTGGTTGCTCCAGGCCTGCCCTCACTTACCCTTGCTGGGTGAGTTCCCCAGACCTTGCTGGTCTGCAACATCGACGATCTACATCTTACTCGAGACTTGCCGTTGCCAAGGCCTGTTGGGTCCAATCTGGTCGCCGACACCTCTGCACTCGACAGACATCGAGCAACAGCCCGAATCCTGCTCCTGGTCACCGACAACGCCTCCCGGACCTCGTGGCTGAAGAGTCAAGACGACCGTCAACGAACTTGAAGCACTCGACATCGGTGGGCATCTGTCCATCGCCCTCCTGGTCACTGGCTAGTGACCCAGACTCTGTCCCCTCTGCTTTCAGGTTCTTCAGAACTCCGATCCACTCTTGGATCCACCCGGACACTTTTCTCCTGGTCGCCAGCAGCACTTTGCAGCAGATCGCCATAAGAAACGACGACGAAACCCGACCCCGAAAGGCACCTATGCACCCGGCTTCCCTGGGTGAGGTAACACGAGTACTCCGGTGCTCCCGTGGGTAGAGACTCTTCAAAGTCCTAGATCTCAAAGGGTTTTGTCCTAGTCCTTTTTAAAGTGTCCCTTTCCTCTATTTTCCCGATCCCGACTTTCTCCATAGAAGTAAACGGCGTATCGCGGTTGTGTATTTACACTGCACGCGTCTCCCGTGGGTCCCCTGTGTCACTACCTTGGGTGGTTCCTTGTGGTCCAAGCACTTCTAGAGGCTCTAGGCCTAGTGTCTAGTTCAGTCGTGGTTCGCATACCACTTTATTGGTATATGGTTTGGTACGCCCCTAGGGCCCAAACGTGTATTTGTGCTATTACTGTGATTTAAGATCTTATAACCTATGTACTTCGAACTCTAGCCTCATAAAGAGACTAGAGGGGTGTGTTTAGTAATAAATACATATATTTTGAATATATACCTGGTGTGGTGCTCTTTCATTTGATCACTCAAGAGATTATAGACTGGTAAAACAAGCTGCTTTACATTCCTTCAAGACTTAGCCTGAAGGCTGCTCTCCATAGCTACCACTAGGATAGCTTTCAATAAGGTTGTCTTTAACCTACCTACCATAAGAGTCGATTTGGACTGGTGCAAGGTGCCCACTATAATTAGTGGACAGCATATGCCAGGCCAACTTCTCACATTGGTGTGCAGCGTGTGGGATTCCAGCTTGCTATTGTTTTACCAGATAATCTCAATTGAATTGATCAACTGAAAACCACTAAAGGTACCTAAGGTACATATAATTTAAGCTTAGAATATCAGTAAGTTCTACTGAACTTAGAGTTGTGTGTTAAGGGATAGCACAACCCTTTCTACAACTCAAGAGAGTTTAGTAGGCCACACTAGAGTAGGTAGTGCATACACCACACCACACTAGTAATGTCTTTAAAAGCAGGATCTAGAGATGCCCTGCAGGAAGCCATTGAGCTTCCCCCTCCAAGTATGACACACTCCCATTCTTGGAACTGAGAGCTTTGTGTAACGTGAGGAAATTAAGGACAGGCCAAAGTCCCACCACCCAACACCTCCAGGAGATGTTGGTGGCTTATGATCTTAGTAAGTCCTCAGAGACTGAAGGGGCAGGAGCAGAGGGTGGGCCAGCAGATGAGGAAGGGGCCAGGGGTACTACTACCCCCAGCCCCCCTCTGAAACTGACCAGGAGGGTGACAATGACCCTGACCTGGAAAACCCAATCCCTTCTGGGGAAGATGAAGATGAGGATCTAGAGAACCACACCTTTGTCCCCCCAGGAAGGATTATGAGTGTGCTCAGAAAGTCTAGGTCTCCTTCTCAGGAGTCTAACCACTCTGGCACCTCAATAGGGAGCTCTGTTTCTTCTCACAGGAGGGAATCCTCTCATGAGAGAAGAAAGAGACTGGTCCAGTATGAGGAAACTCAACTGGAGATCAGGAAGAAGCAATTGGCTTTAGATAGAGAATCCCTAGATCTCCTTAAAGAGAGAAGAAAGTTGGGACTAGAGTCCCATGGTGGCAGCCATATCCCTAGAGATAGGGAAAGGTCCTATGACCATAGGAACCTGAGCAAGATTGTCCCTCCCTACCAGAGTGGGGATGATATCCACAAATGGATAACTGCTTTAGAGAGGGCCTGTAAAGTACAGAAGGTCCCTCAGGAGCAGTGGGCAGCAATCTTGTGGCTCTCCTTTGCTGACAAAGGTAGAGACAAGCTCCTCACTGTTAGAGAGGAGGATGCTGACAATTACAAGGTCTTGAAGAGTGCTCTTATTGATGGGTTTGGCCTAACCACTGAACAGTACAGGTTGAAGTTCAGAGACACCCAAAAAGCACAGACTCAAGACTGGGTAGACTATGTGGATTGTTCTGCCAAGGCTCTGGAAGGCTGGTTGATGGGCAGTAAGGTGTGTGACTTCTCAGGATTGTATAATCTGATAATGAGGGAGCAGATTCTTAATAACTGTCAAAACCAGCTGTTGCATCAGTACCTGGTTGACTCTGATCTGACCTCTCCCCAAGAATTGGGAAAGAAGGCAGACAAATGGGTCAGAACCAGGGTGAAGCAGAAGGTACAGAACCAAGGTGGGGAAACCAAGAAGCAAGATGCTAAGAACTCTGACAAGGGTGGGGAGAAGGGTAAAGATCAAAAGTCTTCATCAGGCCCCCAAAAATCTTCTTCTGGTGGGGATTCCCAGTCTACCAAGGGTAAAGGCCAAAGAAAACCATGGTGCAAGGTCTGTAAGCAAAAGACCCACTGGACCAGTGATTGCACCAAGTCCAAAGACTCCAGTCCAGCATCCACCAATGCCCCTAAGGCACCTGTTCCCCCTAGTACAGTTGGTGGAAGTGCTCCAGCAAAGGGTTTAGTAGGGTTCACCCTGGGAACTGAGTTGGGCTCTGACTTAGTCAGGGAGCTGACTCAGGCTGTGTTAGTCTGTGATGGAGGCATGGATGTGACCTCCACTGTGAGTCCCAGTAATCTGGGCAAGTACAGACAACAGCCTTTAATCAATGGACGAGAGGCTTTGGCATTTAGGGACACAGGGGCAAGTGTCACAATGGTGACACAAGACCTTGTGCTACCTGGGCAAGTTATACTTGGTGAAATGTACCAAGTGACCAATGCTAGCAATGTCAGAACAGACCATACTCTGGCAGTTGTTAACTTCTCCTGGGGAGGGGTAACTGGCCTTAAGAAGGTTGTGGTAAGTGCAAACCTACCAGTCGAATGCTTGCTTGGCAATGACTTAGAGACTTCTGCTTGGGCAGAAGTGGAGCTCAGGACCCATGCAGAAATGCTGGGGATCCCTGCAGATGTGTTTGCTGTGACCAGGTCACAAGCTAAACTGTCTAAAACTGAACAGGCCTTGGATTCTGGAAGAATGGACCAAGTGCCTTCCAAGAGGAGGAGTAGTAGGGTTAAGGCAGTGCCTTCCCCTTGGCTCAGGAGGAAGATCAGTCCCTTGAGGGGGATGATCTCAGCCCTGAAGAAGGAACTGTCCCAGAGGAACTTGAGCCTGACCAGGTTGAGTTCTTGGGGACAGGGGGACCTTCTAGGGCAGATCTGAGCCAGGAGCAGCAGAGCTGCCCCTCCCTTGAACCCCTCAGACAGCAAGCTGCTGCTGAGGCTGCTGGGAAAGCTAGTGGTCCCCATACAGTGTATTGGGATGATGGACTCCTGTACTCAGAGAGTAGAGACCCCAAGCCTGGTGCTACCAGGAGGTTGGTAATACCTTTGAAGTTCAGGGGCTTCCTATTGACCCTAGCCCATGATATTCCCTTAGCAGGACACCTGGGCCAGAACAAGACTTGGGACAGAATTGTCCCTCACTTTCACTGGCCCCACATGTCTGAAGACAGTAAGGAGTTTTGTCGCTCCTGTGTAACCTGCCAAGCCAGTGGCAAAGCAGGTGGCACTACAAAGGCCCCCCTGATACCACTACCTGTGGTGGGGGTGCCCTTTGAGAGGGTGGGGATTGACATTGTTGGTCCCATGGATCCCCAAACAGCATCTGGGCACAGATTTATACTGGTGGTAGTGGATCATGCCACCAGGTATCCAGAGGCTATACCCCTTAGGACCACTACAGCACCTGTGGTGGCAAGGGCCCTCCTGGGAATTTTCTCAAGAGTGGGCTTTCCTAAGGAGGTGGTATCAGACAGGGGTGCAAACTTCATGTCTGGGTACTTAAAGGCAATGTGGAAGGAGTGTGGAGTTACTTATAAGTTCACCACACCCTATCACCCACAATGCAATGGTTTAGTTGAGAGATTCAACAAAACCTTAAAGGGCATGATTAAAGGGCTCCCAGAAAAGCTTAGGCGTAGATGGGACATACTCTTGCCCTGCCTTTTATTCGCATATAGGGAGGTGCCTCAGAAGGGGGTTGGTTACAGCCCTTTTGAACTTCTGTTTGGCCACCCTGTGAGGGGTCCACTGTGCTTGGTGAAGGAAGGATGGGAGTTACCTCTCAAGCCCCCAAAGCAAGATATAGTGGACTATGTACTTGGTCTCCGCTCCAGGATGGCTGAGTACATGAAAAAGGCAACCAAAAACCTTGAGGCTAGCCAGGAACTTCAAAAGGCCTGGCATGACCAAAAGGCTGTCCTAACTGTTTACCAGCCAGGACAGAAGGTGTGGGTGTTGGAGCCAGTGGCCCCAGCAGCTCTCCAAGACAAATGGAGTGGACCCCACACTATTGTTGAGCAGAAGGGTGAGGTCACTTACTTAGTAGACCTGGGAACACCCAGGAGTCCCCACAGGGTTCTCCATGTCAACAGACTTAAGCCATATGTGGACAGGGCAGACATGGGCTTGCTCATGGCTACTGATGAAGGGCAGGAGGAAGAGAGTGACCCACTCCCTGACCTGCTCTCACAGAACCCTGACGATGGGTCAGTTGATGGTGTAGCCTTGGCAGGCAGCCTCACTACCCAGCAACAAACTGATTGCAGGCAAGTCCTCAATCAGTTTAGACATATGTTTTCTCTGACACCCAGTCAGACCACCTGGTGCACTCATGAAGTGGACACTGGGGACAGTCTGCCTATTAAAAACAAGATTTATAGGCAACCTGACCATGTCAGGGACTGTATCAGGACTGAAGTCCAGAAGATGTTGGAATTGGGAGTGATTGAGCCCTCAGATAGCCCTTGGGCTAGTCCAGTAGTCCTAGTACCTAAACCTCACACCAGTGGTGGGAAAAGAGAGATGAGGTTTTGTGTAGACTACAGGGGCCTCAATGCAGTCACTAGGACTGATGCCCATCCAATACCCAGGGCAGATGAGCTCATAGATACTTTGGCCTCTGCCAAATATCTCAGCACATTTGACCTAACAGCTGGCTACTGGCAGATCAGACTAGCTGATGCTGCAAAGCCCAAAACAGCATTTTCAACCCCTAGTGGGCATTATCAATTTGTGGTGATGCCCTTTGGTCTGAAAAATGCACCTGCCACTTTCCAGAGGTTGGTGAACACAGTTCTCACAGGACTGGAGGCCTATAGTGCAGCTTATCTAGATGATATTGCTGTCTTTAGCTCCACCTGGGAGGATCACCTGGTCCACCTCAGGAATGTTTTACAGGCCCTGCAAAAGGCAGGCCTGACTATCAAGGCCACTAAGTGCCAGATAGGGCAGAGTCAGGTTGTGTACCTGGGCCACCTTGTGGGTGGAGGCCAGGTTCAACCTTTGCAGAGCAAGATCCAGACCATCATGGACTGGACTGCTCCAACTACCCAGACTCAGGTGAGAGCCTTCTTAGGCCTGACTGGGTACTATAGGAGATTTGTCAAGGGGTATGGATCAATAGTGACACCCTTGAATGACTTAACTTCTAAGAAAATGCCCAAAAAGGTTCAGTGGACAGTTAGCTGTCAAAAGGCATTTGATGACCTCAAGCAGGCCATGTGCACTGCTCCAATTCTGCAGAGTCCTGATTACTCCAAGAAGTTCATTGTCCAAACAGATGCATCTGAATTGGGGGTAGGGGCTGTACTGTCACAATTGAATGAAGAAGGTCAGGATCAGCCAGTAGCTTTTATTAGCAGAAGGCTGACCCCTAGAGAGAAACGTTGGTCAGCCATAGAGAGGAGGCCTTTGCTGTGGTCTGGGCTCTGAAGAAGTTGAGGCCATACTTGTTTGGTACACACTTCCTGGTTCAGACAGACCATAAGCCCCTCTTATGGCTAAAACAAATGAAGGGTGAAAACCCCAAACTGCTTAGGTGGTCCATTTCCCTACAGGGGATGGACTTTACAGTGGAACATAGGCCTGGGAGTAACCATGCGAATGCAGATGGACTCTCTAGGTATTTCCACTTAGAACATGAAGACTTAACTGGGCAAGGTTAGTTTAATGTCCCTACGTTTGGGGGGGGTTGTGTAGGAGAGTAGGATCTGCTTCACAGGGGTACCCCCACTTTTTGCTGATACTTCACTGGTTTTCGACATTAGTCTGGCTGGGGCCCTGCTATTCAGAACCCCAGCCTAGCTGTTTCCTCTTTAAAAGGGTCTCCATGTGCCTTAGGCACATCTCTGATTGGGATCTGGAGTGCCCTTGTAAGTCCCTAGTATATGGTATACTATGTACCAAGGGCATAGGTACCTCAGAGGCCTGCCAGGGGCTGCAGCATATATTATGCCACCCCTGGTAGGCCATCCAAACTGACACCACAGGTCTGCTACAGCAGCCTGGGTAAGGTGGTGCATGCACCCCTTGCTGTGGTATAGGTTACCTATATCACTAAATGCATACACACATATAAACCTATAAGTCACTCCTAAGGCAGGCCTTATCAATCCTAAAGGCAGAGTGCATGGTTCCTATGTGAGAGGGTGCCCCTGCATGAGCAGGGCCCCTCTGCAGCGTTCGGAGACCCTCTCTGATGCTGTTTGTAGTGCAGCCTGACCATATACTCTTAAACGCATTATATCCTCGCGGTAAAATGCTAACTATGGAATGGCTGCACCGAAACATGTCGTGTTTGGTGTCAAACATCTTGGAATACTACCCCCCCGCCAATTCTGGCGGCGGGGGTAGCATTCCACCCTTCTAGAGGGAAAGGCATGTTAACTCTGACGAGTCCGGTAACTTCTTTCCAGAGCCCTGGCATCACAAAATGGATGCTGCTGCCACAGACACGAGTCTGGCCTCCTGCTGCTGGACGAAACTCCGGCAGGGGAGGCCTGGACAATAGGTTTCCTGTCCCAGGGAGGTGTGACCACCTCCCCAGACAGGACAATGTGTATTGGGGCTGGGCGGGAGCACTTTCGGGTGCTTTGAAGTCCTGCACTGGGGGCACATTTGGTGTCCCTGTGCATACCCCAGTTCAAACCGGATCAGGGGCTTGCAGCCCCTGCTTTGGCGCGAACTGGACAAAGGGAAAGGGGTGTAGCCACCCCTCTGCCCTGACCCACCCATAGGTGGGGCCACAGAGTAGTCCATCCCCTATTTTTAGAATAAAGGTAGGAACCCAGTCCTTAGGACTTTAGATTATACCTGGACGAAACTCTGACACGGAATCCTGGACCTTCGACGCTCTACGACAAGATTAGAGGACTGAAGAATCTCCCTTGGGGTCAAGGAGTGACTCCCCTGCTTGGCAGGCACCAAAGAAGCATCTGTCCAGTTCGCATCACTGAAGCTCCCGTCGGACGCCGAAGTCATCGCATCACCAGAGGTGGATTCTCAGACTTCCCCGAGGCTACCCTGAGTCCCCAGCAAAGCTGAGGCCCGTGGCTATCGTGGGTGACTTGAGACCGTGACCCCTGGACACCGAGCACATTTGCAAGTGCACCATCTTCTGGGTCTCCCAAGAAGTCGTGCTTTGGGCTCCGAGTAGCCCTAGCCTCCAGCACCACCTGCACCGAAGATCACTGGCCCCCACTCCACGAGTGTCCTGTAAGCCAGCTCCACGTGCGGCGTCACGAGGCTCCTTCGCGGTCGCTAGCCCGTTGGCTAGTAGCCCTTACCGAAGGCCAATCTTTTCTTTACTTGGCAGTCTGGTTGCTCCAGGCCTGCCCTCACTTACCCTTGCTGGGTGAGTTCCCCAGACCTTGCTGGTCTGCAACATCGACGATCTACATCTTACTCGAGACTTGCCGTTGCCAAGGCCTGTTGGGTCCAATCTGGTCGCCGACACCTCTGCACTCGACAGACATCGAGCAACAGCCCGAATCCTGCTCCTGGTCGCCGACAACGCCTCCCGGACCTCGTGGCTGAAGAGTCAAGACGACCGTCAACGAACTTGAAGCACTCGACATCGGTGGGCATCTGTCCATCGCCCTCCTGGTCACTGGCTAGTGACCCAGACTCTGTCCCCTCTGCTTTCAGGTTCTTCAGAACTCCGATCCACTCTTGGATCCACCCGGACACTTTTCTCCTGGTCGCCAGCAGCACTTTGCAGCAGATCGCCATAAGAAACGACGACGAAACCCGACCCCGAAAGGCACCTATGCACCCGGCTTCCCTGGGTGAGGTAACACGAGTACTCCGGTGCTCCCGTGGGTAGAGACTCTTCAAAGTCCTAGATCTCAAAGGGTTTTGTCCTAGTCCTTTTTAAAGTGTCCCTTTCCTCTATTTTCCCGATCCCGACTTTCTCCATAGAAGTAAACGGCGTATCGCGGTTGTGTATTTACACTGCACGCGTCTCCCGTGGGTCCCCTGTGTCACTACCTTGGGTGGTTCCTTGTGGTCCAAGCACTTCTAGAGGCTCTAGGCCTAGTGTCTAGTTCAGTCGTGGTTCGCATACCACTTTATTGGTATATGGTTTGGTACGCCCCTAGGGCCCAAACGTGTATTTGTGCTATTACTGTGATTTAAGATCTTATAACCTATGTACTTCGAACTCTAGCCTCATAAAGAGACTAGAGGGGTGTGTTTAGTAATAAATACATATATTTTGAATATATACCTGGTGTGGTGCTCTTTCATTTGATCACTCAAGAGATTATAGACTGGTAAAACAAGCTGCTTTACATTCCTTCAAGACTTAGCCTGAAGGCTGCTCTCCATAGCTACCACTAGGATAGCTTTCAATAAGGTTGTCTTTAACCTACCTACCATAAGAGTCGATTTGGACTGGTGCAAGGTGCCCACTATAATTAGTGGACAGCATATGCCAGGCCAACTTCTCACAGTGCATACCCCTGCCAACCAGAAACACAATTTCTAACAAGGGGTCTAACCATCTTCCAAATATTTACAACTCCATTCCAGCTCACTGTCAACTCAACACAAGGCAAAAGTTCAGCATATCACCCACACAGCCATATAATAATCATTATCAACTGTCTAACCTGATAACCTTTAGCCTCCCGAATGATATAAAGTAAATGGCATAAAGAAAGTACCCAAGAAAAGTGTCATTCTCTGTAGCCACATCTTGTATAACAAAAAATGACAGAATGATGCAACAGACCACAACTGCAGGTCACATTCAACCCCCTAATCCCTCACTTTTCCTACGAAAGAAACTGTGAAAAATCTAACTATAGAGCAACATACAAGAGCTGCCAGACGTAAATAATACCACTGGTGCTACATCTCAATAACATCAGTGCTATACCTGGCAAGGACTGATGCCCTTGACCAAAAAGAGGGGTAGCAATAATCTTCATTTATTTATCCACCCTCTTTTACATTAGACACCTTAATGCCATCTCTCAAGTCATATTAAGGTCCACATTTATCAATCTTTCATGCAATGCAGCACACCAAGACAACTTGCTGCATTGCATGAAAGAGAGAGGCAGGATTGCATCATATTTACCAAAACACATTGCGTATTCCTGCTCTCTGCCTGCGCTGGCACACAATCTGCTGCCTAGCACCAACGCAAGCACCCTTGCACCATGGTGCAAGGGTTCCTGCGTTGAAGGCAGGATTGTTTTTGTGCAGGAAGGTACATGTTCCTGTACAAGAACAATGCTTAGAGGCTTTTTCCTGTTTCTAACTTAAAAGAGGAAACCACAACGAGAAATAAAGATATTTCTCCTTGTTGTACCTTACGTGGGAAGGTGTAGCATTTTGACACATTCCCAGGTTTATCAGTCTTGGTAAATCCGGGAATGCGCCAAAATTCATGGGTGGTTGCGTGGGAACACCCACACTCCACCCATGGACCGACATCCAAGGGCATAGTAACGCAAGGCAGTGACTTGCGCTGCCTTGCGTTACTCCAGATTTACCAAGCAAAGCAGGGCCATGCTTTGCTCTGTAAATCTGACTTATATATTGCATTGTCTTTGCGACACCATGTGTGACTCAAGGGCAATGGAATACAATGATAACTCTGGTTCTAAGTGTACAAGATTGTATTAATGTAGTGTTGCAGAATAAGTCCCTGTGTTATAGTTATATTGTTCCAGTTCAATACCCAGGGCACCATCTCAATCAATCAATCAGGGAAGTTTTAAGTGCGCTACTCACCCATGAGGGTCTCAAGGCACTGGGGGGAGGGGAGCAGCTCCGGTCAGTCGAAGAGCCAGGTCTTGATGGTCTTCCTGAAGATGTGTAGGGTGGGGGCGCGTCTGATGTTGATCGGCAGCTCGTTCCAGGACTTGGCCACAGTGTAGGAGAAGGTTCTTCCACCCGTTCTTGCTCTGTGGATGCGTGGGGGTTCGGCGAGGGTGAGGTCTGCGGATCGGAGCTTCCTCTTGGGTACGTGGAAGGAGATTCTGTCGTTGAGGTATTGGGGTCCGGTGTTGTGGAGGCAATTGTAGGCGTGGGTGAGTATTTTGAACGTTACTCTTTTCTCGACGGGGAGCCAGTGGAGGTTACGCAGGTGCTGGGTGATATGTTCGTGTCGAGGGATGCCGAGGATGAGTCTGGCTGCGGTGTTCTGTATGGTCTGGAGTTTTCAGAGCAAAGACTTGTTGATCCCTGCATAGAGGGCATTTCTGTAGTCCAGTCTAATGGTTATGAGTGCGTGGGTGACAGTCTTCCTTGATTCGGGAGGGATCCATTTGAAGGTCTTTTGGAGGATGCGGAGGGTGTTGAAGCAGGTGGAGGCGATGGCGTTGACCTGTCGGGTCATGGAGAGGGAGGAGCCGAGTACGAGGCCAATGTTTTGGGCGTGGTCAGTGGGGGTGGGGGGCTGCTGAGGGTGGTGGGCCACCAGGTGTTGTCCCAGGCGGAGGGGGTGGGTCCAAGCACGAGGACCTCTGTCTTCTCTGAGTTGGGCTTCAGGCAGCTGCTACTCACCCAGGATGCAACGTCCTTCATTCCTTCCTGGAAGTTGAGTCTAGTGGTGATGGGGTCCTTGGTGAGGGAGAGGATGAGCTGGGTGTCGTCGGCATAGGATACTATGCTGAGTCCGTGCTGTCTGACGATGGTGGCAAGGGGGGCCATGTAGATGTTGAAGAGTGTGGGGCTGAGTGATGATCTTTGGGGTACTCCGCAGTTGATTTCCGTGGGTTCGGCGAGGAAGGGAGGGAGTCTGATTCTTTGGGTTCTGCCGGTGAGGAAGGATCGGAGCCAGTCAAGGGCGGTGAGTGTGCGGTGGGAGACGGTGCTGAAGTCTTCATAGAGGTCGAGTAAGATCAGGCCCACGGTGTGTCCTTGGTCGAGGAGGGTGCAGATGTCATCTGTGGCGGCGAGTAGAGCGGTCTCAGTGCTGTGGTTGCTGCGGAATCTGGATTGGGAGGGGTCGAGGATGGAGTTTTCTTCAATTAATCTCGTCAGTTGGATGCTGACCATCTTCTCAGTGACTTTTGCCGCTAAGGGGAGGAGGGAGATGGGTCGGTAGTTCTTGAGGTCCGTGGGGTCTGCTGGGGGCTTCTTGAGTAGGGGTCTGACTTCTGCGCATTTCCAGTCATCAGGAACAATGCCGGTTTTGAAGATGGCGTTGATGGTACGTCGTAGTTCTGGAGCGATGGCGTCGTCAGCTCTGTGAAAAATGTGCGGGGGCAGGGGTCCTGTAGGGGCTCCCGAGTGGATGCTTTTCATGGTAGATGTGGTGTCTTCTGTGGTGACTGGGGTCCAGGAGGAGATGGTGGGCTGGGTGGCATTGCTGGAGAAGGGCGTGGTTTCGGACTCAGGCCTCCGGTTGTTGAAGTTGTTGTAGAGGCCCTTGATTTTCAGATGGAAGTAGGAGCCAAGCTTATTGCAGAGGTCCTGGGAGGGGGTGATGTCTATGGTTTCGCTGGGGGGGTTTGGTGAATTCCTTGATGATGCTGAAGGGTTCCTTGGAGTTGCTGGAGTTGGCGAGGATCTTGTTCTGGATGAAGGTCTTTTAGTGGATCTGATGCGTTGGTGGTATTCTGTCAGAGCCTTCTTGTAGGTGGTGCGGTCTTCCGAGGATTTTCTGTTCCTCCAGTTCTTTAAGAGACGTCTGCAGGTGCGTCTAGATTCTTGGAGATCGGCAGTGAACCAGGTGGCCTGCCTGGGGCGCTGTCTGTCAGGGTTACGTAGGTGTGCGAGCTCGTCTGTGCAGTTGGAGATCCATTTGTGGAGTTCTTTGGCTGCAAGGTTGGTGTCGGTCGAGGTGGCGGGGGCGTCGCGGTTGAGGGTGGAGTTGAGTTGCTCTTCGGTGATCTTGCTCCAGTTTCTTCGTGGAGGTCGGGGTGCAGACTTGGGCACCGTGGGTTTGTCAATATGGAAGTGTACGCAGTGGTGGTCCGTCCAAGGGGGGTTGCGTGGTGTGGCTGAAGTGGATGTTATTACCTCCTGTGAAGATGGGGTCGAGGGTGTGTCCTTCCTTGTGTGTGGAGGTGGTGACGAGTTGTTTCAGTCAGAGGTTGGCAAGGTTGTCCAGGAGGGTGGGGGAGTTGGGGTCGGTGAGGTTGTCGAGGTGGAAGTTGAGGTCTCCAATGAGTATGTAGTCCATGGAGGCGATGGCGTGGGGTGCGATGAGGTCGGCGATGGTGATGGTGAACGCCGTTCGAGGTCCGGGTTGTCTGTATGCGAGGGTGCCTCTTAGGGTTGTTCTGAGGCTGGTCTGGATCTGGAAATGGAGGTGTTCGGTGGTGGGCGGGCTGTCGTTCAAGCTGGAGGTCGTCAGTCGGAGGGAGCTCTTGTGCGCGATGGCGAGTCCTCCTGGGCGGTTGGGGCGGTCCTTCCTCTGGATCTTGTATCCGTCAGGGATGGCGGTGGCGATGTCGGGGGTGGAGATGGAGTTGGTCCAAGTTTCTGTGAAGAAGGTGACGTCTGGCGAGAGGGTGTCGAGGAGTTCCCAGATCTCTACAGCATGTTGGTGCAGGGAGCGTACGTTGAGGAGGATGCACTACAAGGCTACGGTGGTGCTGGCGTCTGGCGTGGGTGCGGCGGCCATGGTGGTGCAGACGGTGGTGAAGGTTCGGTGGCAGTGGCGGCAGGAGAACTGACCGTGGGTGGTGTTTGGCGTGGACAACTAGCAGTAGTTGTTTCTTCCAGGGTTGAGTGCGAGGAGGGCAGCTGAGTCGTAGCGGTGGGAGGTCGGAGATCCAGGGTCCCTGGTGCTGGTCCTGGTTGGGTCACGGACAGGCGCAGATGGGCATGCCTTTCGCAGCTGCTGCGTGAATCTGCTGGAAGGGACGCGCAGAGGGAAGGGGATGGGAAGCGCAGCTGGGAGCCGGGAGCGGGAAACCGGCAGGGGAGAGGGGTCACGGGGGCAGCAGCGGCGGGAAAATTCAGACACAGAGGACACAATAGGAAGAAGAAAAACAGGCAAGAGGCACAAATCAAGGCACAATAACAGGGCACAGAGGCACAATCAAGGCACAATAACAGGGCACAGAGGCACAATCAAGGCACAATAACAAGGCACAGAATGGCAGCAATAACAGATAGCACAAAAACGGGCACCAGCAAAGAGGCAAACAGAGGCCTCGAACCTACTGTTAGAGGTGACGCTGGAGGAGAGAGCAGGTCCCTAGCCATGGTTCACCACTACTTGGATGAGCGAGCTCAGGGCAGTACTAGAGTCCATCAAGCTTGAATCATCTTCCAAGTGGGAACTCTTCCTTTTACTGGTGTCAGCATGTTCCCCTCCCACACATCTATCCAGTCCTGAGCTATCACTGGGAAGCCATAGAAACATGCCATACCATCTTTGATCACCTTGATCACACCAGTATGTATTTCAGTTGGTTCTCTCTTAATCTTAATTGGCATTTCATTGCCTCAAGCAATTTGATATGGTGCTGGACTTGTTTTGTGTAGTCAGAAAATTAATTGTGCTATGATACAGGAACTTGTGCTCATTCAGGATTGGCATCTTTATCATGGTAGTTCAATATTGGGACTATTATAGCCACAGTGGGGCCCGAGTCTTTGTCACTGGGCTAATAACCTTTGGGCTGATTCAATTGAGATGAGATTAGAAAGGCCCCCAGGTTATACATTTTCACAGATCTGTATTTCCAGGAAGATATCTACAAATGGCTCCTTAGCCGATTCAGAAAATTCTAAAAAGATCAGATAATTATGACAAAATTTACTTTCTGTATCCTCTACTCTTCCTTCTATTAGTCTTGAAGTTTTTGTAGCATAATGATTTTGGCTCGCATCTTTTTTATATTACTCATAATGGTGCCATCAGCGAAGTCAGTAGTTTTTTTCTGTCTCCCACTTTCCTAAGATCCACTCTAAGGAAGGTCATCTCTACAGTGCTATACGTGAGTCTCAGATGGCTGTGGGAAGGTCAGCTTTTGGCTCAGCCCCCACTTAAGGTGGTTGCATTTGTTCAGCGTTTCCCAGTCTAGATGAATTAAAATACTGCATAATTGTGTCTATGCCACCTTATTTGACTTGTCTTTTGTCATTGCTGAAAGTATGGCACAAGCCAAGCTCACTAATCACTGTTTGACCTATGTCCTCTCATTAGTTCTGACCCCTATGCCAACCAACAAAAGGATGTGTAAATCTCACTCTCAGCAGCCCGCATAATGAACAGCCAGAGAACCATCCCCATGCAAACGTGAAAGCCTTACAGTTGTCTTTCTAATTATCAGTGGGCTTGACTCCGCAATATCCATAGGGAGTTCCCCTAGTGCAGCACTCCAAAATATTACTGCCACTCACTCACTAAGAGTATCTCCAAATTAGAGAATCCTACGGGCATGCTCTAGCTCTCAGGACCCAAGTTCAGGATTGCTAAAATTGGAAAGTAATTTTGGTCTCCTCCGTCAACATGTATGTGACTAACAATTTGATATCTAAAATGCTCCAGTTATGGCCTCAGGGGAATCAAATGCTGAACATCCATGGTACCCTGCATCAAGGCCCCTTCACTTTCTAATATGGCTCAACCCTTTGCAACACGCGTCTGGCACTCAGGCACTGCTAAGGTTTCCACCCCAGAGCACACGCAGGTATCTCTCTCCACTCTTTCACCCAGGATCCAGACCCACTGCCAGTGCCAGGTCCAGACCAGTCTCAAGTCTCTTCACGTCTGGATGTGGGAGAGCAGACGATTCAGTCGACTTATATGCCTCATTCCCTCTTCAGCTCCAGCCACCACCTCAGCAACTCAAGGTTAATTCAGGCCGCTCTTCACCACCATCCTCCTCTAGGAACTCCTTCAGATCTCTCACCTCTTAACAGTCGACTCTGCCCCCTATACTGAAGGAACTGTAGAACATCTTTGATTTCTTCTATCAATCTATGTATTGAGGCACAATCAACATGATTCTAAGGGAAATCGACCACCCTGCAGGAACTCAAGTGTCAAGAGTTCAGAAGGCCCGCTAATCATAAGATATGTTCCAAATACAAGGAGGGTAAGAAGCTAACTGAGTTTGTGTCTGTGTCGCCATCTTGCAAGCCATGCCCTAAGCAAAGGTCCTTTTGAATGCCACCATGCAAGTCAAAGCGAAGTTAGTGATATTGATTAGCTTAGGTTCTGACAAACAACATGCTATTTCCGTGTTTACATCATACTGGGTCAACGTTTAGATTAGATGAGACAGGCGGGGGCGTCATTGGATAGAAATGACCACAAGTCTGGACAGCAGTAATTCTGTTTACAAATGTACAACCTGTGGAATCATATAGCGCCTCTGAAGGAGTGATGAACCTCACTCAAACCAAGGGGCTTGATATCCATAAAAAAATCAGTTAGTTGACATTCACATGGAAATCTTATCTTTTGCTTTATATATGAAGGCTTTATGGATCCTGGCCTGGGCTTATACTTGACTGTGGCAGTGTTATAATAGCTAGAGAATAATGCACTCTAAATCAGCCTTTTTATAACCACTTTCAAGGCAGATCCTTCATTGGCACACTGGTGTTTCTGTGATTGCGTCACTGATTCCAAATTAGATTCTATAAGTGGCCAAGCCACCTGTATCTCAAAAAAGCCTGACGCCGACCTCTCTTATCCCAACAACCCCATTTCTAACATCCCAACCTTAGCCAAACTCCTGGAAAAATGTGTTCATCAGCAACTCTGCAATCACATTGCGCAGCACAAACTCCTCGACCACAGCCAATCTGGTTTCAGACCAGGTCACAGTCCTGAAACTGCCATTGTCCACATTATCGATGATGCTCTTCACTTACTTGCTCAATCAATCAATCAATCAATCAATCAATCAGGGATTTGTGAAGCGCACTACTCACCCGCGAGGGTCTCAAGGCACTGGTGGGGGGGGGGGTTCGCGCAGCTTCGTCTTTTAATCCTACTTAACCTATGAGCAGCGTTTGACATAGTCAAATATGAGACTCTCCTGAACTTCTTAGAACATAGGATGGGTTATTCTGGTATTGTCTTAAAATGTTTCTTCTCAGCAGATCTCAAAGAGTCCTAATCAATGACTGTTGCAGGGATTCTGCACAAACACAGAACTATGCGTAGGATTATGGGACCTTAGTGCATAGTGACAGGGTCATCCTACCACCTTAGTACCCATGAGCCCAGGAACGACTAGCTATAGTGTCTCACTTGCTCTCCTACTCACTCACAGAGAAACAAATGATTAGACACCCCAGAACACAACACTCCCGACTCTCTCAGGAATCGCGGTTGCAAGACACCCCCTTTCACTTGCACTCTTGTACTTGTCCACAATGAGATCTGACAGAGGCACGAATAAGTTCAAAATATTTATTTTAATTAACATGCTCTAATGTGCAATATACGTGCCACAATAAGCAAGGAAATGCATCACACAAATATGGTAAGCATAGCAATTAGTCCATAGATCATGAAAGGAGCTGTCATTATGAAATGACAGAATAGCCTAACCTCCCCCCCTTGTATAGAAGCAGAATTATTATATATTAGAAGATCTCTGGGTGTTATCTGCAGACCCCGTACCTCAGTCTATAGATGGTAAATCTACATCATAGGTGCTGTCTTGCTCTTCTCCCTGGAAAGGTCCCTCTCCAAGTGTGTGCTACCTGTACGTGTATTCCAATAAGACCACAGTGCGTATTCCCAAACACCAGCTGCATCAGTATGTTTTGTCTAGGTGCTAGGGCCTCACCAGAACAGAATAACAAGGGGCATTGTTGATCGACCTTGCTCACAATGTTCAGACTAAATCCCAGGAACCTGCAGAGTGTGAACACAGCGGTAGGTTCTCATGTGAAAATGGCAAAAGAGGCATTTGCGAAATAAACTCATGTAGTAACATGCGCAAAGTAGCGGGCAGTCTGCAGCGTGCTCATGCTATCTTAGCAAAGCCGACAATGTCCCCATGGGCCATGTGACACCCTCCCCTTGGTCAGGTCAGTAGCCCCCGACTAAACAGAAATCAGTCGTGAGCTGAGGCAAAGCGCCTAGTTCAAAAGCTAAACAGTGATTCAAATCCAAGTAGAATCTGGGGGACTGAAAAAGTGAAGACGAATGAAGAGATGAAAAACAAATTTCTCCATTCACAGCGTATCTTCTTGGCCAAAAATTTCACGGGAGAAGTGGAATACCATAAGCTCCAACAAGCTGTCAGAACCTTCAATATTAAAAAGGTATGCCATCCAATTAAGCAATTCAAATGAGCAGACATGCTCCTCATATCCAGAGGCCGTTAGGAGCATTGCAGGGCAACCTTCGTCGACTTCGATCAAACTCTGATCCAAGAGGCGCTGTGCACGAGCACAGGTACTCAGGTCTGCCGATGGTCTAAGTGTAGCATCGTACACAAAGCGCTTACCCACGGAACAGTCCTGGTCATGGGCCATCAACGGACCCATCAACAGTTCATAATCCAGGGAAGTCTGTGACGTAATGGAGAGGCAGACGTCCAGGGCCCATTGAAAAGGGGACCGGAGGCAGTAGAACACAGGATGCAATCAGGTGAAGTAGGCATAACGGATGGTCAGCCAATAGTCGATGTTAAGAGCTTCTAATGGCATTAATCCAAAAAGCTTCAGCATCCGTTCACGGCACTGCTGCAACTGGTCCCGGCTTGGCAGTACCACAGGTTGAGCAGCCATTACGGAGCAGCAGTAAAAGTAACAGAACTCCACAAACCAAGAGGAGCAGTAGAGGAAACCCTCCGAATACGCTGGAAAAAATAGAATGAGTAAAAGCTGGGATTACTCCAAAAATAGTCTAAAACGAGGTGACAAGGCCAGAGCCTACAACCTTAAAAAAGTGGGCCAGGCCCGCTGTATCAGACGCATTAAATATTTGGTGAATTCATTCTCCAAAATGTAGGGGGAGATTCGTGTTTAGCAGTGACTGAATCTCACTGGATGTTCACGCCACCTGCAATTCGAAGGTCTCACGAGCTGATGTGAGAGCCACTTCTTGTTGAAACAATAGTGCTCTGAGTCTGCTTAGCTTATTGAAATCTGTTTTCAAAGTTGGAATGGAAGGCCACAGCAAACTATCCCCGTGTGGGGGTGGAAACAGGACGTTGCTGCAGCATGTAACACGTTGGGAAACTGTTACTATATACAGGATTCCGGCCCGTAAGCCGCAGCAATTTTGGTTATTTAGGATAAGATAACTGCTGTTAGAAAGCAGAGTGAGTGTGGGAATAAAAGCAGGGACCGGGGTCTACTTAAAAAAACAAGCCAAATTAGGGGCCAAAACGTTGCAGGCGCAGTGAAGTTTTACTTGTTGACAGGACAAGGGAGTGTCCTACTGTAGAATCACAATTCTCCCCTGTAAGGAAAACATCCTTGTCCACTCGCTGACAACAAAATGCGAACGGTAATGACCGTAATTCATGAATATAACTGCTCCCAAGCGGCTCATATCTACCTACAGGATAGTGTTTCATGCAAGCTGAAAACTGGAAAAGTGAGATGGGCAAGGAAATAACCCCATGTATGAACCACACAGCTGAATCAGTTTCTGCCACTGAAAATGGTAACTGTGCTAGTTTCTCAATGTGTAACATAGTATATGTTGCATCTTTCATTGACATACGTTTTTGTTTATCTGTCAAATTAAATGGTAAAAATAGTGCGGAAGCATTCAAGTGATCCCATGGTACTCTCCCATTTTTAAGCGTTTGCATGGTCCAACCAAATTGCATAACAGAACGCAGCTGATTCTGACCATGATACAATGTAGACACTTAATTCTGAACAATGTCAATAACAGATGATACAATATTATCTAAAGTATATATTCGTGAAGACAGAGTGTTTATACTGTTATCAACTATTGCAAGAACTTTTTCTAAATTATCCTGATCAATTTGACGTAAGCATACTGCAGCTTCCATTTGTGACAGTTTCCAAAACTCAGTGTATGCTGCATACACAAAACATTTAGTGTGTGGGGATTTGGGACCTAAAAGAAAATCAGTTAGATCAATGTCACCCGACAAAAGGGAGAGATGTTCTTTCACAGACGACAGTGGGGAATGTTCCAACAATTGTTGACATATTTTCCAACAGAATATGTGGTAACTGTATGAGATTGGGAGTAACGAGGGTAAGGTCTACTTTGAGTGAACCCTGTCGTGGCATTAGTAAAGCGCAAATGACAGGCATTGGTGTTCGCGGGCCACAGCAACCAACCCGAAGGGTCAATAGTAGATGAATTAAGAGTACTGTTTTGAAACATAGCAGTCAAGTCCTCAATCGTGTAGTTGGAATGTGTATCCCATGTGTCATAGACAGCCAAGGATGGAATTGTTGGAGTATTCAAATTCTTAGCAGTGGCCAAGCCAAAAAAGGTGGTTTGCTGAACTGTCTGATTTAAACATATTAGTTGAGATGGTATTAAACATACACTTTGCAAGAACTCCATACCCTGGATCTGCCAACTTTTTGATCCCCAAATAGACTTTAAATCAATCGTGTCCTTCCAATATTCATAACCTTTCAGGGACAACTCGGATATGAAGTACGAGGAATAAACCAATTTAGTGTGGGTAAGCATATATTTGTTGAGGGTGGTCACATTTAATTTGTAAAAATAGGACTTCGGGTCCGATAAATTGTAACCCGTAAAATATGTAAACTTCCTTTTCTGTGTTATTGAACTCCCCTAAATGGTGTTGGGCAATGCTCCCATTGCGTGTGACTAAATTGCGATCTCTGAGCATTAGTCTTGTGCAAAAAAAATTGATGGCCATAATGTTGGTCACAAAATAAATCTGCATAGTTAGCTGAATTTAAATACAAATCTTCAGTATCAAATACAGTGTAATATTGTAAATCAGAAAACAGTGAGTAAACTGCGTTGACATCCCAATCGTCGGAGTGCATTAAAGGTAAAACGATATCACTTAAGAAACTCGTAAGACGTATGGAATTTACAAGATGTCCATAGGACCATATACATCAAATGGCACTTTATCCCAAACTATGCCATCAGCGACTGGGAAAGCTGAAATGTTAACTAGGGCTTGATCTCGTTTCATTTTATGAGACGAAGTATGAGGGGCCAGAACTTCGTCAACCAAGTCTGCAGCAGAGCGTTCAGGTAAGTAGTGGCCATTAATCAAAAGGAAAAAGACAGTCACGAAGCTAATCCACATGAAGAGGAATACCATTGACAACACAATCCAGATGTATGTCCATGGCGGGACCAGGTAAGTTATTTTTAACCAGGAGATTAAAACACAAATTCGTGTAGGCGGCTCTGCCACAGACGAAGACAAGAAAGATGTATCTGAAGAAAAGTTATCTCAGTCCATATAGTAACCACTGGAACTGAGCTGAAACAATGGGGGCCATTCTTCATTGGAAGGTGAATGAATTGTGCTTTCAGGAATATCAACTATAATTTCAACTGGTGGGGAAGCATACTCATTTTCCACAGTTGCAGATGTAGAAGGTAAAACAGGCAATAAATCAATTGAAGTCTCCATCTCCCCTTCCAGTACTTGGGGCGAATTCGAGGAAACAGAATGCACTGGATGAAGGGAAACATCCCTCCGCAGAATGCTTGTAGGCCTACTACTGAGTATCAGCCATATGGTGTAACTTGACTTGTTCAATGAAAATGAAACGATTCTCCTTGCGACCAAGTAGCGGAGGTAAGATCACAGTACGGGTGCCTTTTAAAGCAAGGACTGGAACTGGTGCACGGTACGATGGACCAAATTTTTTCTTGTTCTCCACCTTCTCTCAGACCAGATCACCAACTTTAGGAAGCCAGCCAGAAACCGGAATCAGCACTGCTGCATCCGAAGATGAGGGCAAATGAGTTTTCGCCAAAGCGTCATGATTCTTTTGTAGATCCTGTAACATAGCACAGTGGTTATCTACGTCAAATACGTCAAACATTGCGGCAGCCGCCACAACGTCTAGACCATCAAGGTCTGACACAAATATTTTAATGCCAAAGAGCATCTCGTACGGGGTCCGCCCACCCGGAGATCTTCTAGGGAGATTATTCAGTGCACGTTGGACTCCATATAGATGAGTCAACCAGCCCCGACCTGTACTTAATACCCTTGCCGTTAAAGATTGCTTTAAGTCATGGTTCATCCGCTCCACAACAGTTGATTTGAAATGAAAAGCTGAGTATGAGGTGGTCGTGAAACTGTAGAAGGTTTAATTTGTTGACAAATTTCACAGGAAAGAACATATTTACACGTTTGCTGGTTTAAGCCACGCCACCAAAAACGTTGCTGTAAAAGCAAAACAGTCGCTGTCACTCCAGCATGTGCAGAAGCCATGCCTTCATGAGCAGCCAATATCAAATAAAAGTCTGCAGTCCTCGTTGGGAATCAAATGATCACCAACTGATGGAATGGTTACAAATGGAATTTGATCAGCCTTTAAGTGATAAGTATAACGCGAAGGAAATCCATGGGGAAACTGCGTTCCCTCCTTTGTTGCAGCAATAGCCACCAAAATGTCATCATCAATTTTAGTCATAGACCTAGTATCGGCTACTACTGAGCATGTGGCTACTGTGATTTGGATACCTCATCAGCCATCGAATCACCAACGGCGTGTGCTCCCACATGCTGATGGCCCAACGTATGGATAACATGTGTGAGCGCCATTTGTACTGCTGTCAAAAATATTTCTGTCGAAGAAAAGCGAATTTCAGCAGGAGTATACAAATGTGATTTATAAGCTATGTGAACCGTGTCCCCTTCATTGAAAGTCACGAAGGTGAAACCTAACGCTCCTGGTACAATCCTTATGACCAAATTTGTGTTGTTGTCTCTAGTTAACAAGAATTGAGTCTCAAGCAGATCAGACTGCAAGGATCTAAGTACTGCGGTATGTTCTGGAAGCCAACTGGAAGAGGAAAAAGAAGGTTGTATCTACGCGCAAAGCGGTTTGATACGCTGGGCATAATCAGGAATGAACCCCAGCAACGATTGCAATTTTTTGAGGGTAGATGGAAGTTGCAATTGAGCGCATTTCTCCAAAAAGAGGGGGGCCAACCCCCTACCTTGTGCTATTGAGTTCATAACCAAGGAAAAGAACTGCCAAAAAGTCAATATGTGACTTCGCACAATTAAATTTGTAACCTAATGTTGCAAAATGTTTAATAATGCGATCCACACGCATAAGATGCAGATTCATTTCATCATCCGTCAAGTATATGTCATCAACATACGAAAAGGCATTGGGGCAATTTCATGTAAAATCGACACAAGGCGTGCCACAAACACTCCTGGGCTATTCTTATCTCTCATAGGCAATCACGTATATCAGCTTTGATTGCCAAGAGCGCTGAATGCAGTCAAGTCACGGCTTTCAGGAGCCAATGTGTGACTGAAAAATCCAACCTGAGTCTTGCCCTGGAGAGGTGTTTTGGAAGTTGAAGGATTTATTTGTAGGCCACGCATTGGGCCCACTCCAGGGTTTCCGAGCAAGCGCCGGGGAATGCTTGATGCCCATACGCAAGTGCTGGAAATAGCGCAGCTTGGGTAACTTTCTTGATGCTTTCTGCTGAAGGACTTATGAGCTTGTTGTTCAGTTTTATTAAACCATACGTGATAGCCGCCGATTGTTTGGTCATAACTTTTTTGTGGGCGCTGGGACTTGCAGTTTCTGTGAACCAGAGCCCCAAGTACTTGTATTTCTGCACACAGGTAATTTTCCTAGATCTAATGGTGCATGTAATGTGTTTTTTATGCTTTTGCCGACCTATTACTACGATCTTGGTCTTATCCGAGTTGATAATGAGATGGTTCAATGTGCTATATTTGTGTAAGCTGGTCAAGGCACGTTGGAGGCCTACTGTGGTGTGGTCCATGATGACAATGTCATCCGCGTACTGCAAAATGTATAAAGGTAGGTTACTTAGCCGAGGAGGAGCCAGGCTGCTGTTGACTAGCCCGTTTTCCAAGTCTGCTGTGTACAGATTAAAGAGAAGGCGGGCAAGCACACACCCTTGTTTCAACCCTCCGGGCGTCCGGATTTTCACTGACAGAGATGTGGGACCTGTTTTTATCCGTACCCAGGTTTCTGAATAGAGTGATATTATGGCCGTTAGAAGTGAGGGTGGAATGCCCCAGTTTGCAAGTTTCTTCCAGAGCGAAGGTCTATCAACCTTATCGGAGGCTGCGTTTAGATCGACAAAGCAGCACCAAAGAGGGTGATGTAGCGGCTGAGTGGCTTGGTGACAGAGGGCCGTTAGAGCAATTATGTTATCCGTTGTGGCGGCTCCTCCATGAAAGCCAGTTTGAAAGAAGGGGAGCAGCTCGTTATCTTCAGCCCAGGTTTCCAGTTTTTCCAAAAGGATACGGGCGTATGCTTTAGCCTCCAAGTCTAATAGTGCTATTAGGCGATAGTTGCTAGGGTTTAGACGATCTCCCTTTTTGTGAATCGGGCATAATATTGAGCCCCTCCATGAATCTGGTGTCCTTCCAAGGGTGTAGGAGGTATTGAAAAGCGGGGTCAGAAGTGCTGCCCAAGCCTCTGGGGCAGATTGAAAGATCCCGGCAGGCAGTCCGTTTGGGCCGGCGCCCCACTTGGTTTCATAGATTTTATTAGTCTTGTAATTTCCCTTGGTTGGAATGGGGTTTGTAAATCTTCTGTGTCCGATGAGACAGAAGCCGTGGTAACTGTGTGTTGGTAGGCCAAAAACTGGCTTCTCACATGGTTCTCCCATGCTGCTGCCGGAACTGCATAAGATCTCGGAGGTCCAAGGGATTTTGGGGAGTTCACGTATTGCCAGAATATAGCTAGGGATCCTTCTTTGAGCATGAAAAAGATCTTGTTCCATTCCTTCTCTTGTTGGGCATGTTTCAAGGCCCAAACGTTTTTTTTGTGAGCATTCCTCGCTTCTTTTACTGCCAGAAGGTTTCCAGGTGTTGCGTTTCATTTGAACTGGCGGGATTTCTTCCTCAGATTCTTTCGCGTGAGTGTAATGTACCGTAACGCCAGTCGTTTCTTTGGGAAACTTGTTAAGCGTTGAATCCTCTTTACAGGGCCACTTTGATCCTGGCGGGACAGTCCCCCTCTCTGGTCTTATGGAGGGAGACTCCTAACTCTCTGGTCAGCTGGTCCCAATTTGTTAGAAGGAAGTTCCCTGCGTGGTCTTGGAGACGGATTCTCAGGTCATCAAGCCAGTTGGCGACCAGGGGCGAGTGGAACGTGTGCCACTTGATTCATTTTACCAGGTACTTATGTTCGTCTAGCGTCGAATGGCCAAGGTCTTGGCCTGGGTCAGCTATCTGGTATTTTAAATTCAAGCCTGCAACCAGAGGATTGTGATCACTGCGATTTACGATGTTGAAGCTCTGCAGATGGTTGATTAAGCCACTTGACATGAAGATATAACCAATTGTCGAGATATTCTTAAACGTGGGGCGAACGACCGACGGAGTCCGGTCTGCTGATTTTAGATCAAATGTGGTAAGTAAGCTGTTGAATTGATTTTGTCCATTATTCCTCTGGGCGGGGTTGTGATGAAGGCCCAAGTGTTTAGTATTGAAGTCCCCTACCAGCACAATTTTGTGTGAGGGATAGGTTTCAATACTTTCCTTGATGTGCGAACACAGGGCCCCCATAGCGCGTGCTTTTGATATTTTGCGTGGATTTAAATAGCAGTTTATAAGGATCAAGGAGAAGAACTTCTGGTCGCTTTTCAGGCCTTCAATGGATAACGCTTGTACGTTCACCTGGACCTGCGTGGGTAAAGAGATCGTTGCTTTAACTGTTTGTTTCAGAAAAATAGAGAGGCCCCCTGAGGGCCACCCAAATAGACTTCTTTCCATTGCTGGTTGGAAGACTACGTAGAACCCATAGATTGTCGTGTGGGTCAGTGCCCATGTCTCCGGCAGGCAAATAATGTCGGACCTGTTTAAAAATTTGCGCCCCTGATTGGAGCGAAGTGTTAAGGCCAGCCCGGCCACATTCCAGGAGAGGATGGAGAGTTGATCTTTCGAAGCCAACTTCCCGGTCTGGGTGGGTAAGGTGATCAGCCTGGCTGGGGGTTCCCGTGGGCTAAGGGTCATGCTAGGGTTTTTTCCCCCTAGGATTTGGGTGCGGGAATATCCCCTCGTGGTTCTCGGCTACTGCTTGCCATCTGATGATCCGCTCCTTTTCACCACAGAGGACCATTAAGGGGTTTGTAGTCAACAATGAGCTTACTAACCAGTCGTGGGTTGCGCCCCAAGCTCCCTTCAGTGTGCATCATCTGGGGGGGATCTATGGTCCTCAGTTAAGACGTGTGGATATTTCTGTGGCCTCTTTCAGTATAGCATCAGTTGTTGCTGTTGAGTCCCATTGTGTGATGGTAGATTCAAGTGCCCTTGTACCAGGGATGGAGGCAAATTTTACCAAGTGTAGTTCCGCTGTGGTTAGATGTGACAGCAACGGTATGTGATGAAGTAGTTTTAGCAGGTTCTCTCTGTTCAGGATGTCCGCGGGGCCACTGAAAGGGTAGTGAGGGATAAATATTAGGCCAGCCTGGATATTTTCTGCCCTTTTTTTTGTTGCCAATCCCTGTTGGGACGGTGGCGAAAGGATTCTCTGGGTGGCAAGTTTTGAAGTACATGGGTTACAAGTTCTGGCGGGCCATCATCCTTGTTATCTCTTGGAGCTAGAGTCCGGGGCTTATGTTTTTGGCTAGACCACCCCTGTTTGTGGAGCAGGGGGCTGCAATTTCTTGTGGGATCTTGTGTATTTTCTGGGTTGAGGCAGGCTGGCACTTCATGTGAGGTCCTGGGGTGGATGTCGTCCCTCGTGGATTCGGCCATGGTGATCATTCGAGTTCCTCGGGGCGGTTCGATTTGAATGATCGTCTGCGATTTGCCGACAGATGCTGGAGGCTGGACAGGAGTGGTGACAGTCCCATTTGGAGGGGCCGGTGCGTCGGCTCTAGGGTGGAGGCCAGAAATTGTTGTTAGGCCTGTGCGTTGCTCCTGACTTGGGAGGAAGCATGTGCACTCATCGGTTGAAATGTTTCCTGAGCCGGCCAGGGATGACAGCGGATTTTCTGACATGCATCCAGGCGAGGCTGTTATTAAGGTTGAAGATGATGGTGTGTCGCGTGGCATGCCGTGAGCTAAGTTATTGTTGTTTGGTGATCTTTGCTGGCTCAGAGTGACTCATGGTGTGGGAGGCGGTTCCTTTCTCTGGTTGCCGACCATTGTTTCCTTTTCGTCTGAGTTGATTAGGTTAAAGCTGATGCCTGGTTTAAATCTCTTGTTAAATATTGGAAAGTAGTTGACCAGCTTTTCTTGATCTTTGGTAGCGTTTTGTCTTAGGCCTAGGCCAGGGCCTATGGCCCCCTGGTGTCTTTTTTGTAGGCGCTGATTTTTGGAGAGTTTTTTCAGTTTCTTTTTTGCTCTTCTGGAAAGAGGAGGCACCCCTGCAACAGGAGCATTAGAAACTTGCTGGGGACTGATGGCGGGCTCTTCAGAGGTATGGGCCATGAAGGCTAGCTGAGTGGAGCTCACGTGAGGCTATAAGTTGTAAGTGCCTGTGTAAATGCTCGAATCCCTAAGCCATTGCGACCCAAGGATGTACACACATCTGCAATATTAATCGACAATTGTCGTTCCTGATCTGCGTCCATGACCACCGCCAGGCATTGGCGCACTTGCAAGCAAACTGCTTCACCTCTAATGTTGGCCAGAATCATATCGGAGACAATAGGGAACATGCCCATTAACTTCATCCCCAAATCCAGGGCTGGACCAGCCCCGTATTCATCCTGTACCTTTTTCAGAATGCTCGGCAGAACGCTCATGGATGGGGTGCCAAAACACAGTGTATACACTGAAGCAAACACCGTTCTCCAGGTGGTGCAGTCCGCTAAAGGAGGAATCAGACCACTCTGCAAACTCATTGTAAGGATCCTGTGTTTCTCAACAGGAGATGTATGTGGAAATACTGCCTCAAGCTCCTCAATTTTTTGTGCGATCCAAAATGGTAAGTCCTCACGATTCTGAGGATGTTTTCCTATCACTGAGGTAATCATGATGGGACTAATCACAAGTCCTCTGTCCCGACCTGGTGCCGGAGGAGCAGCTCCAGCCGGAGCTGCCTGAAGTGCACAAGACATAAACTGTAAGATTCGTCTATGAAGGTGAACTAATTGTGTATATAGTAAGCGTAGCTCCACGATAGTAACATTGAGATAATTGGGATGTGGTGTAAAACCAGCCAAAACAGGCCAAGTAGCCCCATCGATAGACAAGGGGCCCATTCGAACAAAAGAGACAAGGTGAGGAAGGGCGCAATTAAACCAAATGGTATGCTCCTAGGACGTCAACGGAACTTCAATGAATGCATAAGGACGATACGCTGCTGGAGGAGCAGCTGCCGTATAAGCGTGAAGCAAATTATCATTCGCATCTACAGCGGGAAATGTAACCCAAGAATAAAATACTTCAAAGCGGTATGCTGGATCCGCCTCAACCACAAAAATAAAGGTAGCCCCCGCATTGGGGACTCTGTGCTGAGTCAAGTAAGCCGAAACAACCGCCCGGCTACGTGCTGGAATAGCGACTGGTTGTGCCATGTAAAAGTTTAAAGAGCCAACAAAATGGTAGCGCAAATGGGTCGAAAAAACTTTTAAACTTCAAGCTTGAATAACCTACAGAAATAGGTGTACCCTACAAATGCAGGAGGCGAAGCCCCCTCACCACGGACGTCTCCAAGAACCGGTGAGAGGGTATCGTGGACAAGCACAAGCGCTACTCAGGGGTCTCGTGAATAAGTACCGGACCAAACATATGTGCCGCCATGTTACAGGGATTCTGCACAGACCTTAGTGCATAGTGACTGGGTCATCCTACCACCTTAGTACCCTTGAGCCCAGGACCGACTAGCTATAGTGTCTCACTTGCTCTCCTACTCACTCACAGAGAAACAAATGATTAGACACCCCAGAACAGAACACTCCCGACTTTCCCAGGAATCGTGGTTGCAAGACACAACCTTTCGCTCACAATCTTGTACTTGTCCACAATAAGATCTGACAAAGACACAGATAAGTTTAAAATATTTATTTTAACTAATGTGCTCTAATGTGCAGTATACGTGCCACAATAAGCAAGAAAATGCATAGCACAAATATGTTAAGCATAGCAATTAGTCCTTAGATCATGAAAGGAGCTGTCATTATGAAAAGACAGTATAGCCTAACCTCCCTCCCCTTGTATAGAAGCAGAATTATTATATATTAGAAGATCTCTGGGTGTTATCTGCAGACCCCGTACCTCAGTCTGTAGATCTACATCATAGGTGCTGTCTTGCTCTTCTCCCTAGAAAGGTCCCTCTCCAAGTGTGTGCTACCTATTCGTGTATTCCAATAAGACCACAGTACGTATTCCCAAACACCAGCTGCACCGTTATGTTTTGTCTAGGTGCTAGGGACTGACCAGAACAGAGTAACAAGGGGCATTGTTGATCGACTTTACTCACAATGTTCAGACTAAATCCCAGGAACCTGCAGAGTGTGAACACAGCGGTAGGTTCTCATGTGAAAATGAAAAAAGAGGCATGTGCAAAATAAACTCGTGTAGTATCATGCACAAAGCAGCAGACAGTCTGCAGCGTGCTCATGCTGGCTTGGAGAAAACCCACAATGTCCCCATGGGCCATGTGACATGATGCCTTATCCGATCAGACACTTGCAACGATCAGCGTACCCCAAGGTTCCTCACTTTCCCCCACCCTGTTCAATCTTTACATGGAACCCTTGACTGAAATCCTTAAACTCCCTAACATCTCCTACCATATGTATGCTGATGATACGCAACTATACATGAAGATTGCCTCTCCTGATGACATCAGCACCCTCAATAACATTCTGATCAAAACTCAGCACTGGCTAACTCTTAACCACCTCAAACTTAATGCCGGCAAAACCAAATTCCTATTAATCTCTCCACCCAACCCCACCTCTAATATCAAAGATTGGTTCCCACTTCTCACTGCCTTGAACTGTACTCCACATATTGTTGATTCAGCAAAATCCCTATGAATAACACTGGACAACAACCTCTTCACATCCAGCGGGGCCAATTACCATCTCCACGCCTTAAGGAAACTAAGGCCCTTCCTGCCTAATGCAGATCTCAAAATAGTGGTTCAAGCACTCATGATCTCCAGACTTGACTATGAAAATGCTGCCATCGCTGGCCTACACCAAATAAAACTAGCGCTGCTGAGGGCTATTCTCAATGCGGCTGCATGGTGCATCAAAGGCACACAAAAAAATGGTCACATCACCAATGTCCTTCATTCACTGAACTGGCTACCTTATGAATCTAGGATCCATCCAAAAATAGCGTGCATGGCATGCAAAGCCATTCACCACAACACTCCTCACTACTTGGCACAGAAACTGGTTTTATCTGGAGGAAAAAGATCTTCTCATAGTATACGCTCTCTACTACTGAAACCCCAAAAATGTCACAAAAAGAATACTTACAAGAGAACTTTTTCTGGAATTGCCCCAAATATTTGGAACTCTCTTCGCCCGAGACCAGGACCAAGCCTTCATTCACTCTTTTCATAAAAGAATTTAAAATTAGATTACTTAATAGTCTCCTTCCTACCTGACATAATATATATAATATACATATATATATATATATATATATATATATATATATATATATATATATACATATATATATATATATATATATATATATATATATCCAAGAAAGAAGTGACTCAAACAGATAGATTCACCAAGAACAAAAATATATTTCCACAAATATTTCCATATTTTCATATATTTTTGTTCTTTGGTGAATCTATCTGTTTGAGTCACTTCTTTCTTGGATATTTTATTTCTTGTGACTCATTGTATCCTTTGGGATCCAGATTTTTGCCCTGGCTGGCTGTTGTTTTCTTGTGATCCTCCATCTCCAAGTATATATATATATATATATATATATATATATATATATATATATATATATATATATATATATATATATATATATATATATATATATATATATATATATATATATATATATATATATATATATATATATATATGTATATATATATATATATTTACATATATATGTGTATATTTTTATGTAATTTTATATATAATTTTAAAATGATAAAATAAATTAAAATTAATAGTCTATTAATTGTTTTAAAGTAAATGTGTATAAATATATCTATATATATATATTGATTATTATGTGTGTGTGTTAAATTTTTTAATTAAGTTCATTTGTTATATTTGTTAAAATGTTTATTAAATCCACTTTATTTTTTTTAAATTAATTTTATTTAATATATTTAATATTTATTATTTTATTTTATATATATATATACAAAAATCGATATTTTGTACAACTATATTTTTCCCTCCAATATTTTTGTACTTACCAGTTTAAGTATACGGAGTCGATATTTTTGCATTCTATATTTTTTCATCGATATGTTTTACTTCTAGATTTTTTACATCGATATTCTGTCAGTGAACCCCACCATCTGTACACACAATTCAGCTACAGGTGATTTAGGGTGCCAGATCACCCCAATAATTTGGTCCTACCAGGGCGAATAATTCAGCAATATACAACATTCACGGCTGGAGCTTGCGTCTATAGGCTTTAATAATATGTCTTAATTACTGACCACCTGCAAACAGCTGGCACGCATAGTTGAAGCCCGTCAAGCACTATGCGGCTAGTGCTATCTTTTATGATAATTGGCCCCAGTGTATTTTCCACATTAATAGTTCAGAGAAGGTAAAGTCCAACATTGGATCGTGCACTGGCAATAAGGTGACCATTCTGTATTACATCCGTATTTAGAATGTTGCATGATTGCACGGGGAATGGCCGGTAGTCACAGTGCCACATGTGTTTCTGCCTTTTTTGCCTTTGGTTTATTCCACCTCTGTGCTGGTGAAAACTATTCATGCCTTTCCCTGTTGTGATTCAGAGCCGCTGGATCACTGATGTGGTATTACTGTTTCAATCTAAACCATAGATGGTCAAAACATGTAGTAATTCCTGTAATATTCATTTCTACCTCAAAAACAAATGAATGAGAAGCTCTAACAAAGGCCCGATAGCTCTGCTATTGGGCTGTCAGCTGCCAGTTTTAATGGAAGCACCCAAGAAGCCGATGCTTAGCAGTACCATTACCAGGGTCAAGTGGATGTGTGTGTATATAGTGGTGCTCCTGATGGTCATTGATTAAACAAATTTAAGATGTCCCTTGAGTATAACCATTTGCTTCTGTCAGGTGTTGGTCTGGTCTAGTCGGTCCTATTCCTGAGAGTAATTTTGAGAAAAAGGCCACCATTACAGGCATGTATTTGTATACAATAGTTCATACATTGATTTCATCTTACATAACAACAACTGGTATATCAGTGAGAGAAAGCATATTTTTGAAAACAGCTCATTGTATCCTATTGAACAATGTCCATCATTTCATGTCCTCCTCCCGTTGTATTATTGTAATAGTCATAACAAAACGTGTTTCTGAAAAAACATTTCCACTTATCCTTGGTTTGTTGTGTTTATACCTGAAGTCTATTAATCCTTAGTCCTAGCATAATTCAGCAGTGGCAAATCATTGTAAATTACGCTGTCCTCTTTTCATCTGTGTTCTAGAATGTAATCAATGATAGGGGCCCTTGGTATCTGGCGGAAAAACTCTTTCATTACCTACCAAGCAGATCCCTGCGCTCTGGAGAGAAGGTTCTGCTGGTCGTCCCACGGTTTAACAAACTAAGTGCCGGTGGCAAAACCTTCGCCTACTTGGCCCCTAGATACTGGAACTCGATTCCCGTCCCCTTACACAAGTGCCTGCATTTTCTCAAGCTCAGGAAACTACTGCAACAGGAACTTTTTAGCAATTGATTGCCTGCTCCCACCTCTGTTCCTCCGTTAATAGTGCGGAGATAACCCTCCGGGGGTGATTCCGGCACTCTACAAATCCTTCATTCATTCATTCATTGAATCTTCTATTTCTTATTGCAGTGGTTCATAACCTTTTGACTTCTGTCAATATGTAAAAAAAATACAGAAACAAGAATTATAAACAAAATGAAATTTTAATGGATAGATTGGAGCTTTACTAAATTTGATTGCGGCCACTCTTCGTCCATCCTATAATCAATCTGAGGATACTACCTTAATTTTTAGCTTCCAATTCCAAATTCCTTCACATCTACAGAATGTTTTAACATTTTAAACTGTACATTTTGCTTCTTCATTTATATATATTTTAATAATCTGTTAACATAATTATTTTTTCTAAGGAGTCGCGGACCCCCTGAGTAGACTTTGAGACCCCCAGGTGTCCCCGGACCACAGGTTAAGAACCACTGTCTTATAGTGTTTGGGAGCGGAGGGATAAAACAATGGGTGATTTGGCAGTTTTTTATCCTTAGCGATAAATGTAACCAGAATCTGATAATCCTGCATTTTTAGGTTTGGCCTCCACAGTGCTTGCGCTGTGCTTGTTAAATCTATTGGTTTTAATATAATCTTAAAATCTTACATCCCGCCTCCTCTCCTTTCTGGCTTTTTATTGGGTCCTATGTTTACCATTTACTTTTCCTCCATTTCCATTGGCTGTAGCATATTTTCCTGCATTTACCAATGCTTGTTACTCATCTGCTTCTTTTATCAGTTTCCCGTAGCTGAAATACTGTTAACATCCGCTTTGGTGGAACTATTTTTTAATAAAGTTTTGCCTCTTTTTGCTGTTCCGTCTTGCAGCAGATTTATATAGCAACTTATGGGGAGATTAAGTGATTTACCCAGAATTAAAGTATGTTGCGCCACCGAGACTCAGCAACTCTCGAGTCAGCAGCTCTGGCCACTGCACCACATCCTCTCCACTCCAGTTTACTTGTCAGGGAGCTCTTTCCTTCAAAACGGCTTTTTATTCATCACATAGCAGAAACCGATGCATTACCAATGCTTGTTAAGTATTCTGCTACCCTTTTGACTATGAACACCTCTGTTAATTGTTCAAATATGGTCCTTTGGATTAATTATTATTCTTTTTTCTTTTAATTCATCCCTGTCTCTGTGGCATTTCCTTTCACTTTGATTAGGATTGTTTTTTACAATTTAGAACCATCCCCATCCTCACCCCTCTTGTTCCTTCATAGCCCATTGTGCATTCTCCTCCATCATGTCTGACGTTCCTTTCCCCATCACATACTGCTCAGCCGGCTTTTGAGCCGCCATCACGAGCCAGTCTTCTATTACGAGCAGACTATCCACGCAAGCAGTTGCTTCCGGATCGGCTCCTGCACTCCGCGATTATGGATCGCTTCTACTAGGTAAGTACGCCCGCAGAATCTCTCCCGTTATGAGGCATCCTGCACGGCCCACATTAAATTACTGTCTATCCCAGGTAAGCGTGATGGCACCATGTTTTGTTTCGCACACAGGTTTTGCCTCATATTGAATTAAGGAGGTTATTAACTATTTATTCTTGGAAGGAGTTTGTGCTGCTGAGCGCCAACACTGCACCTCATTGGCTGCGATTACTCGTGCCTCCGATGTCCTGCGTGGACCTCGCCCTGCTTACTGGCCTTACTTTACATTAAGAGGTACACATGGCTTTAATTTCTGCCTCACTTCGGCCTGCCTTCACCTTATATTCACCCATCATATGTCCTCACACGGGATTCATTCACATGTCCTCACATTTTAGATACATATTATCCAGCTCCTTGAAGAACGCCGAACCATCCCGACACATTGTGGATGCTGACTGCCATTTTCATTGGACTTTTTGTGATCCCAGGTACTTACCCATAGCACCTTAGATCCCTTCAGTACTTTCAATCAACATCCACCTTTTTCTAATCTCCTACTCCTTAATTTATTCCAGCTCTCCCCACACATCATTAGCTACGTGCCCCTTGTTGGCCGAGCCTCGGCCCTTTACTCCCAAGTAACGCTCATTCTGCTCATTATGTGTCTGAGTCCCAAGTACGCCTGGCCCTAGACACTAGCCACCACAGCACCACCTCAACACCAGCGCAGCATCTCCTCCGCATTCGTGTACCACCATCACAGCTCCACCTCAGCATCAGCACAGCGCCACCTCCGCATCAGTGTACCACCACCAGACAGCACCAACTCAGCACCAGCACAGCCCCACCACAGCCAGCATCCGTGCAACACCACCTCAGCACAACTGCACCACCACGTCAGCAGCACCATGTCAGCATTAGTGCAGCACCACCTCAGCACCGGTGCAGCATCACATCAGCACCAGTGCAGCACCAACTCAGCATCACTTAGCACCACCTGAGCACCAGCACAGCATCACCTGACCACCACCAAAGCATCACTCAGCACCACCTCAGCATCACTCAGCACCACCTCAGTATCACTCAGCACCACCTAAGTACCAACTCCACTCAAGCACATCACCACCTCAGCACCACCTCAGTATCACTCAGCACCAGTGCAGCACCACCTCAGCACCAGCACAGCATCAGCGCAACACCACCTCAGCATCAGCGCACACTTAAAATGTATATATTTTACTATTAAACATGCAGCCACAAGTGCAGTTACCTTGCAGACAACAAGGACATGATTTGAATGGTGCAGCAGGGGCAGTGGCACCGGGCCCAAAAGTTGTCAGAACTCCTCTAAACTCTTAAAATTGCTATATTTTACTACTATACAGGCAGACACAATTGCAGTTGCCTTGCAGATGAAAAGGGCTTGATTTAAATGGTGCAGTAGGTGCAGTGGCACCGGGGCCAAAAGCTCTAGGCAACCCACTAAACACTAAGGGGCTCATTACGATGCTTTCCGCCCAACATGGTCTCGGATTTGGGACCGACTGACTTGCGGTCGGCGGTTCCGACCGCCGGATTACGATGCAACCGAACACTGTTCGGCCGGATTCCCATTGTTTCCTATGGGAGCTTGAGTTACGCCAGAGAATCGGCCGTAACACAGGCTCCTATGGGGAAATGAGATGTGTGTGGAAAACCCTGCACCCTGTGGCAGGCACCCCATGGTGCCTGCCACGCAGTGCGGGGTTTCACAGAGGGGTACCTTATGTACCCCTCGGCCACTAACCGTATGCCTGCGTAGGTGCTGCAGGGGCCGTGGCACTGGGGCCAAAAGCTCCTCTAAACACCAAGGGCCTGATTCACAGAACTAACTTACGTCAAAAACGTAAAGTTAGTACTTTTGGTATTCACAGAATACACTTACTCATTTTGGTATTCACAGAATGAACTTACTCATTTCGGTATTCACAGAAGTTAGTAGTCCTAACTTTAGGACTCTAAATGCCTTCTGTGAATACCGAAAGTCTTAAAGTTAGGATTTTCTCAGTTTAGGAGTAGTAGAGTTAGGAGAACTTTACTACTCTAGACTGAGAAAAATCCTAACTTTAAGACTTTCGGTATTCACAGAAGGCATTTAGGAGTCCTAAAGTTAGAGCCCTAACTTTACCACTCCTAAACTGAGAAAAATCCTAACTTTAAGACTTTTCGGTATTCACAGAAGGCATTTAGGAGTCCTAAAGTTAGGACTACTAACTTCTGTGAATACCGAAAAGAGTAAGTTCATTCTGTGAATACCAAAATGAGTAAGTGTATTCTGTGAATACCAAAAAGTACTAACTTTACGTTTTTGACGTAAGTTAGTTCTGAGAATCAGGCCCACAATATTGCTATATTTTACTACAGAACAGGCAGTCACATATGCAGTTATCTTGCAGGCACTAGGGGCATGATTTGAATGGTGCAGCAGCTGCAGTGGCATCGGGTCTAAAAGTTGTCAGAGCTCCTCTAAATACATAATATTGATATTACATCAATTAATTCTATTATTTCCCTCTTTCATTTAATTTTTCAACATTTTGCTAATATTTACCTGCACTATTCCACTAATAACAGCACAATAACAGCACAATATATTGTCTTTTTGTACATAAACAAGTCATAACACTTTAACATACTTTCTGTCACTTATATTGTACAACTACTCAGCAAGCTACAACTTACAACAAAAACAGTTTATTATTAATCACATAGGCGTAAACATGATGCATTTAACCATGTTTATTCTCTTTGACGTCATAGACGTGCCTCGACCCTTAAGATATTGTGTTTTATATAGGGAATGTGTTTAACAGACAGTTTTCTTGAATATATTCAAAAACATAAGGGTGCAGAGCCACAAAACTGCAGAGATAAGCACTGGAGTGATAAGTGTAATTAACCTAGAGTGGGTTTGCGTATTCTATAGTTGCTCTTCATTCCAGAATACATGTTATCCCTTCACATGTCACCTAGTGAAGTGAAGGTCATTTTTTATCAATTTATGAAAAGACTGGTCTAGAAAGAGGCATCAGCATAGGTTACATATGATTACCGCACTAACCTCATATGGTTTATTATGAAGGATATATGTTTTTGGTCCACTCTGCTGTGTCATAGTACATTGCTAATTAGTTTTGGATTTTAGGCTTTCAGATTAAGTTTTGGCATATTTTTTCTGAGACCAGTTATCTCATTTATTTGCCTTATGTTCTATTTCCTGAGCTCTGCATTGCTGCATTACACCCACTATCAGATAAAAGAAGCCTTACTAAAAGGTCTGCTTGTCATTCTAGGTGGTGTTCATTTAAAGCATTGCCTGCTATTAGAGTTAACTTGTGTCTTTCTGCTGTCAATTTGTTCGGCAGTGAGACTCCGTAGTTCTGTCTGGATGCACTCAATGCTGCTGTGGAATCATCTCTGTTTCTGTCCTGGTTTAAAGAACGTTGTTAGTACCTTGCATTGATGTTAATACTATCAACTTTGAACTATCCTGTGTCCATAGGGGTGTCTGCACCTGACTCAACACCTCGAATCCATTGAGATTCTTAGGCAGTGAATCAATGAGGGAAATGCGACTGGGAAGGAAAAAGCAACTGGTACCAATAGATGAGGAAAGGTCTGGATTATCCTTTGACCTAAACCACAAAGTAAATATAGATACTTGAGCATAACTAATTATTTGAGACTTTGCAACTATAAACGTGCCCAGTGTGCCCACCCCAAATATAAAAATAGATATATGCCTTCATAAATACCAAATCGATCTCCAATGGTAGTAATCAAATAAGACAAACAGAAACTCAATTCCTAGCTATGACTTTATAGCTGGTAAAAGTTCAAACCAATTCGACCGAAAGTACTTGAAAGGAATTCAAAGGAAATTAATTACTGTCTAGAGTTCGAGAAGAAGTCTGAAATTCACACTACAGAAAGTTGGTATTATTCCTCTGAATTAGAGCAAGCTGATCCAAACCACAAAGTTTTCAAAGGATACGCCCAAGACAAAGTTAACCAGAAAACCGGTTGCTGTAGAAGGCGTGGTAGTAGTGACTGCCTGTAGGCTATGCAGCCAAGGTGGAACAAATGGAAGAAAGATAAGACTGCTGGAAAATACTCTAATGGAGCATTGATACAGTGAAGAGTCAGAGCAGCTTCAACAGCAAGGCGTTGTCTTAGAGAGACCACATATGGGTGTGAGACACTGAGTTTGTAATATGGCTGCCTGTAGTCTGAGGACACTGAGCAATTTCTCTCAGGGTGTAATCACAAGCAAACCCCAAATTAACATGTGCTTAACCCTTTGGTAGGTTGACTCAAAAGCAGTCAGGCTTAACTTAGAGGCAATGCGTAAAGTATTTATACAGCACTTCAAACAGTAATAAAGTAAAAACACAACACAAGAAAAATCCCACACCAATTTTGAAAAATAGAGTAGAATAAATAAATGATTTGACACCAAAACGACAAAACTCCAATCAGTAGAAATGGAGATAAGCAATTTCAAAGATTTTAGATAAGTAAAGCTGGTTCTGCCAGGCTGGGTGAAAGTCACATGCTCAGGCTGACCACGATGGAGCACAGGCCGGATACAGGGACTAGGTAAATCCCGCGTAAAGAGTTACCTTCAAAGTCCAGCGCAAAGAATTCTGTTCACGGTGGAAGGGGTCATGAGAAGCAGGGAGTGCGTCGCGGATGATTGTCGGTGAAGAAGCTAATCAATTAAGATACAAATCATTTAAAATAACAGCTATTTGAGCAATGTTTAACGTAAAATGTAATGATGAAATGACAAACATTTTACACGTGCAAACTGCACTATACAGACATAGTTATTAGTGTAAGCCGCAGAAACGCTTAAATGCAAATTTTCTTTTAACTAGAAGGGAACTCAACAATGCTGAAATGTGCACAATGGAATTTGGAAGCTTGAACTTAGTGTGACATGCTTAGAAATATTTGGCATGACCACAGAATGTTCCGCTTTAACAAATGCATTACATTTTGCTAAGAAATATATTATTGTGATAACCAAACTTCCTTCACATAATGCTTGGATAGAATAGTTGTACATTTTAAAACAGCATTTCTTCTTTGTGTTAATGAAATGCATTACTAAACACTATTTTTGCAAGTTGATGTTTGTCTTCTTTAGTGTAGTTCATTGTTTATGCAATTAAATATTTAATATTAGAAGGTTAAACTGTGTTCCATGCCTATGGGAACAGAGGTTTATGAATCGAGAAGCCACATACATAAGATGTCTGTAACAAAGTTTGTGATAAAATGTTATAAACTGTGTGTTATTTGGTGGGAAAGGAAGTGCTGAACTCACTCTCAGATGAATGCTGGTGCCTGATTAGATCCAAAGAAGAGAGACCTGTTACACATTGTGCAACATTATTTTTGCCTTTTATACTAGTGCATGTTTCTAGTTAGGTTTAGGCTAGAAGGCTGGAAGCTAGAAGCTTGATACCCAGGAGCTCTGAATCTCCAACAACCCAGACCCATTCCCTTGTCCTCAACTGACAGCTGTGGTTAGCGCTGCTGCTGTTCATCTCTTACCTTATTATTAGTGCTTGATATTTACAGATTGCTACTGCAATTGTATGCTTATTTGCTCAAAGTATTGAGACTCGGCTGAGTTTCATGAACTACGCTTAATGGGATGTTCTGCTGCTTTGATTGAATTTTGAGCTTTTTGCTCTCTTTATCTCATTCTTTTCCTTTGAACTTGACCTCTTCATGAGTTCGACTAACTCTAAATTTTGATCCTGTTCTTTAAAATAGGGTATTTGTCCTTTATGGAATGCGCTTTAGGTCAATATTTGATGATGTCTTCTAAACATACTTTTATGAGATTTCTATAAACGTATTTGCATTTATTGACTAATCTGAATACAAGGAATGAATAGAATTTTACTAATCTCTTAATGAGAAATACATTTTTAAAACTAATTCAGACTCTCATCATTGACTGAACTTGGGACTTAATTATTATGATGAAATAGCTACTCACTCGAAATATGGTGGCAAAGATCTGTCACCTGAAGCGAGTTATACTCGGAAGGCAGCGCAGGAATGGGGCTTAACCCTGTAAGAGTTGGTAAGGAAAGGTTAAATCATTTTTATAAAATTTTGCCCCAACTCTGTACTATCATTGGTGTAGCGCCAAGTGCAGGCCGGGGGTCGCTGGCGGTCGTTGCTGTAGTGCAAAGATCCTGCCGGGTGTCACGGACAGTCGTTGCTTGAGCTTTGCAAGCTGTCGATGCTGTAGTGCGAAGTGCAAATCTCGTGCTCCTGGCCTTCATTGGCGGTTGCTGTGGGAGGAAGATTCAAGTTCACCAGAACTTCGCATGGTCAGGCGGTGTAGGCGGCAAGATCTTGGCGCGAACTGGCCCTTTCATATTTGTGAAGAGCCAAAAACTTTAGGAGAGTTCAACTGAGGCCACACCAAGGGTCCAGGACCTGAGCAGCACCACTTGGTGGCCATGAGCTCACTACAGCCGAGGCCAGCAGCCTGCCCTTCGGGCTTTTTAGGGCCTACTCTAGGGGTGACATATGCATTTAAACGGAAGGTTTGGGCCTGGCAAAAGGTTTATTTTGCCAGGCTGAAATGGCAGTTTAAAACAGCACACACAATGCAATGGCATGCCTGGGCATGTTTAAAAGGCTACTTAAGTAAGAGGCACAATCAGTGCTGCAGGCCGTTTAGTAGGGATCACTGACAGAATATCGACGGACAGAATATCGAGGTACAGGAATATCGAGTCTACAATATCGATGTCAGAATATCGACAGCCTATCTCTACAATAGTAAGTACAAAAATATCGAAAACCAAAATATCGTTGTTTAAAATATCGTTTTTTTTTAAATGTCTTAAAAATAATATAAACATAATTAAATAATAAATATAATTAATAAAAACATAGTTAGAATTATTTTAAAATGTTAAAAACTGATAAATGATAAATGTAATATGAAAAAATTAAACACACATATTTTTTTTTTTAAATATATATATTAACTTAATAATATTAATAAATAATAATTTTATTTAATTATGAAATGTTAGAAACATAAGAAAAGTTATAAATATATATATATATATATACATAAAGCTGTAATATAAATATAAAAATAAAATATATATATAATAAATTAAAATATTAAAATTAATATTTATTTCAAAAAAATATTTTACACTACATTAACTATAAAAGTAGGGAAATGTTGGATAGCGTGGGGTATAAAATTACTATTCCAACTACAGAAAGTGCAACAGTAGGGAAAGTGTTGGATAGCGGAGGGGAATAATTTACTATTCCCACTACAGAAAATGCAACAGTAGGGAAAGTGTTGGATAGCGGAGGGGAATAATTTACTATTCCCACTCCAGTGAGTGCAACAGTAGGGAAAGTGTTGGATAGCGAGTGGGTAAAAATTACTATTCCCACTCCAACGAGTGTAACAGTAGGGAAAGTGTTGGATAGCGGGGGATTACATTTACTATTCCCACTCCAGTGAGTGCAACAGTAGGGAAAGTATTGGATAGCGGGTGGGTAAAAATTACTATTCTCACTCCAACGAGTGTAACAGTAGTGAAAGTTTTAGATAGCGGGTGGGTAAAAATTACTATACCAACTCCAGCGAGTGCAACAGTAGGGAAAGTGTTGGATAGCGGGTAGATAAAAATTACTATTCCCACTCCAGTGAGTGCAACAGTAGGGAAAGTATTGGATAGCGGGTGGGTAAAAATTACTATTCCCACTCCAACGAGTGTAACAGTAGTGAAAGTTTTAGATAGGGGGTGGGTAAAAATTACTATTCCAACTTCAGCGAGTGCAACAGTAGGGAAAGTGTTGGATAGCGGGTAGATAAAAATTACTATTCCCACTCCAAAGAGTGCAACAGTAGGGAAAGTGTTGGATAGCGGCTATGTAAAAATTACTATTCCCACTCCAGCGAGTGCAACAGTAGGGAAAGTGTTGGATAGCGGCTATGTAAAAATTACTATTCCCACTCCAGTGAGTGCAACAGTAGGGAAAGTGTTGGATAGCGGGTGGGTAAAAATTACTATTCCCACTCCAGCAAGTGCAACAGTAGGGAAAGTGTTGGATAGCGGGTGGGAATAATCTACTATTCCCACTCCACTAAGTGTAACAGTAGGGAAAGTGTTGGATAGCGGAGGCGAATAATTTAGTATTTCCACTCCTGCAAAATAATTAACATTAATTAACAAATAATTAATTTTTCAAAAATAATTTACCTCCCACTATATTCCCCTATAAACGTCACCACCAATTTTGTAAAATATTACTCAATTAACATAATTATTTAACAATTAATTAATAAAGTAATAACAATTAAAAAACAAATAAAAAATAATAAAAAATTAATTAGTTCACACAGTTAACACTATAAAATAACTTTAAATAAATATTGTATATAAATTACTTCCCACCCTACTCCCCTATCAACCCACAACCAACTCATAAAAAAATTACACAATTAACATATTTACCAATTAATTATTAATAATTAATATCCAAGTAATAACTAATTAATAACATTTTCTAACACAATTAACAATATAAAATATTAATTACATAAATATTAATTAATAAATTATTAATTAATTAATTATAATTAAATTGCTTCCCACCCTACTCCCCTATAAAACCACAACCCGCTCCTCAAACAATTACACAATTAACATATTTACCAATTAATTATTAATTATTAATAACTAAACAATAATTAATTAATAACAAATTAAATAACACAAGTGACAATATAAATTAGTAAATACAAAATATTAATTAATAAAATTATTAATTAATTAATTTAAATTAAACTACTTCCCACCTTATTCCCCTATAAACCCACAACCCGCTATGGAACTAAAACAAAATATTTATGTTTTAAAAAAAATTAATAACTTCAAAAAAATTATTATTACATATATTATAATTAAATTACTTCCCACCCTATTCCCCTATAAACCCACAACCCACTACGGAACTAAAATACACAAAAATTAATTAACATAAAATTAATTACTTGTAAAAATTCAAACATACATTACAAACATAAGCTATACTTTTAACACATATACTAACATACAAAACACTAAAAAAAATCGATATTATTAACAACGATATTTTTACTAACGATATTACTAACATCAATATTAATTAAAACGATATTTCTTACCTGCATGTCGATATTCTGGTCGACGATATTCTTGATGGTCGATATTCTGTCATATCGATATTTAGCAAAACCAAAGGGGATGATGGACGGAGTGTTGAACATTGCAAGCACTCACCCCCAGTCAACTGATCTGGGTTTAATCCATCATCATTCTTTAGCTCACTCCGCCACCCCAGTTCAGACATGGCCATATGCAAATCAGTCTGACCCTGTGCCTCATGGGAACAGTCCAGCCCGAACTGCCAAGCCATTCTTCCCTGGACCGGAAACAAGCATCCTGGGACCGGTTTCTGGCTTACAGCCATCATCAGCGTGGACCTGCGGCGATAACCTACTTCCGGTTATCGCCGCAGGTCCACGGACACAGCAGCGTACTCGCTGCCCGTCTTCAAACTTCATAGAGGATCACGCTCCCTGGAATGAGCATTACCCGGCTCCTTCCATACATGTACGCTGCATATCTTCCCAAGTTATACCTTAGAGTTACATTTACCTTACATTTACCTTATACGGCTCATCAAGTTAACGCCAAGTCTCTGGAGTTATTGTCCCAGGTCAGCCGGGACGGAATTACAACCGGCGGAGAGATCGTTCACCACACAGCTTTCTTGTCCAATAGCCCTGAAGAAGTCGTGGGTTTCCACCCTGATGAAACACGTGTTGGCTGGGCAATCGATCTACATTAAACACAGAGAACACACAACATCTGGAGTGTTCCCATAGATTACTTGTTCGAATACTGTTGTGGTGTTTTTTCAAATATTTCATGAATTTCAGATACGCAGAATTTGCTCTGCAGACTACGATTACGTGTGCACAGGCCTCCTGTACAAGTATATCTTGGTTGTTTTGGATCATGCAACCAGGTAACCACAAGCTGTACCTCTGAGGAGCATGACTGCACAGGTGGTAGCTAGAGCTCTCCTGTGGATCTTTTCTAGGGTGGATTTCTGAGAATGGTCATTTCTGACCAGGAAACCAATTTAATCTCCTCTTACATGAGAGAGATGTGTGAGCAAGCTTGTGTGCCATACTACTCCTCCAAAGCTTATCCCCCACAAACCAATGGTTTGTTGGAGAGGTTTAACATGGCACAGGAAAGCATGATAGGAACTCTGCCAGAGAACCTCAGGAGGAAATGGGATCTTCTCCTGCCATGTCTCTTGTTTGCCTCCCAAGAGATTCTGCACAAAGGGGTGGAGTTCAGACCATTTGAGCTTCTGTATGGACACCAGGTCCTGAGTCCACTCACCTTAGTCAGAGAAGGGTGGGAAGGAGCCGCAGATTCTCTGGCTTCAGGACATTGATGGTCTAAAACATAGGTCAGGCAAAGGAAAATGTTCAGACTAGCCAAGCGCTGAGGAAGGAGTGGTACGACCAGAAAGCTATGGTGACTAGGTATCAGGAAGGTCAAGAGGTGTAGGTGCTAAAGCCTATTTGTCCAGGGTTTTGTAGTATGAATGGTGTGGGCTTTACAAGGTAGTTGAGAAGGCTTCTGAATTTAACTACTTGGTGGATACGGGAGCCACAAGGGAACTCATGAGGGTGTTCTATGTGAACAGGCTGGAGCCTTACCTCCAGAGAGATTACACAGTGAATGTCATGGCAGAGGAAGTAAAGTGAGTCTCTTCCTGATTGGCTGTAGAGTGACATAAATGATGGCACTGTGGAAGTAGTTCTCCTAGTCACTGAATTAATGCCTGAGCAGCAGAGGTAGTATAGAGAGGTGTTGGGACGGTTTGCCAAGCTCTTCTTGCTGGCTCCAAGTCTGTGTGCTTAACACCGACACAGGAAGCAGACTGCAACTGAAAAAAGATGTCAAAAACATTGATGTTTAAACGCACCTGCCCTTGCCTGTAATGCATGCGCTGACATACTCCTTCGGGATTGAGTCGCGTGCTATACCCAGAACAATAGATAAATAATAAATAGGGGCAAAATGTACAGAATGTCTGACCAGGATCTGGGATGCATTAAGGCAGAGGTTGCCAAGATGTTAGACGTGGGGGCCATTGAGCGAACTTGTAGTCTGTGGTCTAGTCTTGTGGTACTAGTACCAAAGTGAGGGCCCACTGACCTGCAGCTCTGTGTGGACTACCAAGCTCTCAATAAGGTAACCAAAACCAATGCCCATCCAATACCAAGAGCGGATGAACTTGTAGATCTGTTAGGTGCTGCAAATTACTTGAGCACCTTAGATTTTACCAGTGGGTACTGGCAGATTGCTTAAGCACCAGATGCCAAGGAGAACATTGCATTTTCTTTGCTAGAGGGACTATATCAGTTCAAAGTGATGCCCTTTGGGTTGATGAATACTCTTGCCACTTTTCAGCTAATGGTGAACCATTCTCTTGCAGGGCTGAAAGAGTGGCCTACCTGGATGACATTGTGGTGTTCAGCAATTCATGGCAGGACAACCTGAGGCACCTAGAACAGGTGTAGGCTAGGATACAGGAGGCAAAACTGACTATCAAGGCAACCAAGTGTCAGCTCGGGCAGTCCTCCGTAGCCTACCTTCGGCATGAGGTGGGACACGGGAAGATTCGCCCATTGGATGCCAAGATCCAGTCTGTGGTGGATTGGGAGATGCCTACTCCACAGACTAAGGTGAGGGCCTTTTTAGGACTCACCGGATATTACAGGAACTTTGTGGCACACCGTGGAATTATATTTACCCCATTGACTGCTTTGACTTTCAAGAAGCAGCCCAGGAAAGTGATATGGACTGAGGAGTGTCAAAGGGCATTTGAGGAGCTGAAGAAGGCACCTGTCCTGAAATCACCCAACTTCAGTCTGCCTTTCATTGTACAGATGTGTCTTTTATTAGTAGGAGATAACTGCCCAGAGAACAGAACTGGTTGGCTATTGAGAAAGAGTGTTTTACCACAGTGTGGGCCGTGCATCAATTCCTCCCTTATTTGTCTGCACTATGTTTGTGGTGCAAACGGAGCATAAGCCATTGAAATTGTTGATAGTTATGAAGGGAGAGAATCTTAAGTTGTTGAGATGGTTTATTTCTCTGCAAAAGTTAGACTTTGTAGTGAAGAATAGAGCTGGACTGAGACACAAGAATGCTGATGGACTTTCCCACAGGTTTTGCCGATCTTACCACCCAACCTCTCTAAGGGGTCCATCACGATGGCGGGCGGACAAAGTCCGCCCGCCACCGTAGCGGTGAATGGGACCGTCCGCCATAGGAGCGGCGGTCCCGCCGCGAGTATTAGGATGCCACCGCCACGGTGGCATCCCCTATTCCCAACATTGTGGCGGGCGGTGTTCACAGCACCGCCCGCCACAATGCTGGGAATGCACGTCGTGCATTGGCATGCACAAGGTGACAGGCAACGCGCGGTTCCTGCCACCTTGACCATGCCAATGCAGGCGGGCTACCATAGGTACCCCCATGTGCACCCCCACACGCCCAACATTCTGGGGGCCCACAACGGGCCCCCAATAGCGAAGACCATATGCCTTTCCATGGCGGCATTGCCGCCATGGAACGGCTGCTCTCCGCAACCATCCTAATATGGATGGCGGTGTCTTGCAGACACCGCCACCATATTAGTGCCCTTTTCCGCCCGGTTACCTGTGTGACCGGCGGAAAACCGGCGGACGGTCTTTCCGTCCGCCGGGCTCCCCCCCGCCATCGTAATGTGGCGGGGGGGGAAATGGCATGCGGGCAGAGGGGAATGGCGGGTGGATCGCCACCGCCATACGGGTGGTGGCGATCCGCCCGTCATCGTAATGACCCCCCTAAGTTAGGAGTTGGTTCAGGGTAGTCTGATCTGGGAGAGGCGACTATTTGGATGTAAAAGTCCCTTGCATGGTGAAGGACATGTACCCTTGCCCCGAGTGTCCCCCGCTGCAATGCTGTTGGAATATGTATTGATGGTTTTTGTTGTCATGGGGGTACGTGGATCATGTATGCTTGCCATTGCATAGGCCTATCTTACATAATGATGTCTAGTTGGACTGGGAGGTGTGCTCAAAGCACTACCCTCATGTTGGTGAAAGGCTACTGCCTTTGCCAGGAGTTAAGCAGCAGGAGTGCAGTGGCTCCCCCCCGCCATCGTAATGTGGCGGGGGGAAATGGCATGCGGGCAGAGGGGAATGGCGGGTGGATCGCCACCGCCATACGGGTGGTGGCGATCCGCCCGTCATCGTAATGACCCCCCTAAGTTAGGAGTTGGTTCAGGGTAGTCTGATCTGGGAGAGGCGACTATTTGGATGTAAAAGTCCCTTGCATGGTGAAGGACATGTACCCTTGCCCCGAGTGTCCCCCGCTGCAATGCTGTTGGAATATGTAATGATGGTTTTTGTTGTCATGGGGGTACGTGGATCATGTATGCTTGCCATTGCATAGGCCTATCTTACATAGTGATGTCTAGTTGGACTGGGAGGTGTGCTCAAAGCACTACCCTCATGTTGGTGAAAGGCTACTGCCTTTGCCAGGAGTTAAGCAGCAGGAACGCAGTGGTGGCAGCATACTATGTAGTGATCAGTAGAAGTGAACAGGCCTTTTTACCAGCGTCACTGGAGAAATTCCTAACAGCTCACTCAGTTCCACTGTTGTGTGCTTAACCCACTCTTGGCCTACACCAAGTTAGTATGTAGTGCTGTGCAGTGCGTGTGTATTGTATGTAAGTGTTGGGTGTATGTGTGCCTGGGAATAGTACAATACATGAAAGACTCTGGGTTCCCTTTTGGAAAACCCAGGGCTGCCTGAAGGAGCATGTGGAGGTAAAAGAATCCCCTCCAGCCAGAATTGTGGATTGCTGCATTCCTGTCAGATGGGTGGGACACACACTGAAGGAAGAAGAGCCAGGCTCTTCAGTACACTTTAAAGGGTGATTCTGAGAAAGGTCACTGGAAAGGGGGTTGGGCACATCTCAGGAAGAAGATGGGACTAATAAGTGAATCTTAAAGAATAGGGCTGGGGTCTTGGGGGTAACCTTTTGATGCACATATCAATGTGAGTGACATGAAGTTGAGGAGCTATAAGATTTGGAATCGCTCCTGCTGTGGAAGACTGATTTCTGGATGAAGGGAAGAGGAGTGGGCACTTCCAAAAGAAGCAGACCCCCGCCCCCAAAACTTCAAAGAATCAGACCCTAAATCACATTTGGTGTCTGGAACTATATGAAGGGGAGTTTAAGGCACCCAACATTTTCAACTGACAAGCAACCAGTTGGGCTGTGTGAGGAGGAGAAGCACTGCAAGACGTCTGCCTGTGACCAGGACTGGGGGATAAGGCCTGCCAGTCTCCTAGCTAGGTGAGGGGACATCACCCAAGGAAAATCCAAGACCACCTGTCCATGGAGCCTAGAGCACCAGTGCCTGCCTGCTTACCAATACCAGTGTGCCTTGTAAGGAAGAGGAGATCTCTGGAGGTAGCAAGGTCCAGTGGGAAATGCTGGTGAGTGTATCCCTGTAGTAAAGTGTGAGGAGAGGACTGCTGTGTAGATTGCATCATTGTCCGTGTGTGGTGAGAAAGTCGGTGACACTGTATTCCAGCGGGGGCAGCCGTGAAGATAACCGAGATGATCAGGCCGTCGCCAGTGTGCAATTGGAGAGTTGGCAACCCCATATGCCAGAAAGGCCGCCATGAAGAGGAACTTGCGGCTGTGTCAATCAGGTTGTCACCCGAGTGCGGAGAAAGAGTGGTGACCTTGTATGCCAGAGGGGGCCACTGGAAAGAACAAGGATCAAAGTCTGGTTGATGCCGTTGTTGAGAGGAGAGGCCGCCGATGTAACCTGTGTGGGCCCGAGCCCTGACTGAGGATCGGAACCAGAAGTCATCGAATCCCCCCCACCAATCTGTGGGAATGATCAAAGAAAACTTACTGTGCACCTCAGGAGCGTTGAGGACACCCAGTCACTGCCCCTGCAGAGCTGCGAGAGTTACCGAAGGCATCAGCTGCAGTGTCCACACCCATGAGTGAGACATACTCCGAGAGTCCCTGCTGGTGTGGGGAAGACTGATCAAAAGTCTGGAAGGCCCTGGGGGAACTTGTCTGCCAGTTAGTGCATCGGCTATGGAACACTTTTGACTTTTCACAAAAAGAGGTTTGAAGTGGTACTGTTGGCACTGAGACTGCTAGAGGGGCCTAATGATTTACAAAAGAGGTCTAGGATTTAATACCGCACTTATTTATGTTTCGGGAAATTATTAACAGCATATGGTGCCAAGATCAAAGGAAACAAGACCCCATAGTTTCCTAAAATGTGAAAGAATTTCCACATCAAACTTTTACAATAATGATTTGATCAGCACACATTAAAGATAAGGAATCAGTTCCACCAAATGAAGACGTTACAAATTTCTTTATTCCTTGAATTTAATTATCTTTTCTTCGCAGGTAGCCAACGCGTTTCGTCCTATTAAAGGACTTCTTCAGGGCTACAAGACAGACAACATACAATATTTAAAACATATTCTATACACTAATATATACAACATAAAATTAACAATTTGTGAAAACAACCATTCCTACTCTATTTACATATTTACAATATTATCAAACGGAACAGTCAGTTCATTTGGGGGCCATGATCCCTATACAAACACCAATCCATGGTTCAATAATCATGAGACATAAAATTATAAATCGTCTATTCATATATACATTATCATCTCGTGTTCTACAAAGTCCAAATCATTGAGACAATATGGGAAACTTCCATATGTGTGCTATCTCACTCTAAAGGCCATAATATGTATTTGTCTTATGTCCATTTATATAAGCTGAGGGAAAGGAAAAGAAAAAGGCCTAAAGGAATAGATCCAAATGAGAAAAATTCATGAAGTTTGACAGCATCATCGGGAGAACAGCAAGACTGATCAAAAGTCTGGAAGGCCCTGGGGGAACTTGTCTGCCAGTTAGTGCATCGGCAATGGAACACTTTTGACTTTTCACAAAAAGAGGTTTGAAGTGGTACTCTTGGCACTCAGACTGCTAGAGGGGCCTAACCTGGATGAGTGAAAAGGGAATAACTACTACTGCTAGTAAGAGGGAAGTAGGCGTCAGGGGCCTGCCTATTGAGCACTAGAGCCCTGACGTCAGAGGGCTGTGTGTATTGCTTGTGTATGCTGCATTTCACTTTGCGTTTCTATATAAATACTCCTTTTTTATAAAAGGTAGTCTTTGACTGACCAATAAATTATTCATGCTACTGTACGTATTTTGAGTTGCAAGTCTGTGTTCACCACCCCTAATCTACCTGCCCCCCCCACCAAAAAGACTTGGACTACTCGACCCGCGCTACCACTGAGTGCCACAGGCTGAAGGGGTACTTGGCCCAGTTGCTGAGGATCCATAGTAGGTCGGGCCCCGGTACATCAGGAGCTAAAAGGCCTCAATCGCAATGGTTATGCCCAGTAGCTCCTGCGTGCCCCGTTGCCCTCTGAAAGCGGTCTGACACCAATACTTGAAAAAACATACATGTAAGAAGTAGTGTAGGTAGAATGAGCTTTGTGTCAGGCAATTTTGGCCATTGGCTTTCATGAGTTTTTCATGGTTTGCCATTGCTTGGATGAACTTCCCATCAAGCCCATGGTATTTTGAGGATGGTAACTTCGTCCCATTTGTTTCCCCATTAATGATGGTACTAAAGTATGTCTTTTGTTAGACTGCAGAGGCAACATGACTCATTCCTTGTAATTCAGTCAGTGAGTGTTCTTTGATGCATTTCAGGTTTTTTTTGGGAGTTGCATATAGTGCGAACCCGACCCAAAGGTATCAGAGCGCTTTACATGAGCACCAGTTGCGTTACAGACGGACACATTAATTTGGTTAGGCATGGGGAGATTAAGTGATTTGCCCAGGATCGCAACCCTGCCGAGACTCCAACCTGGTTCCCATATTTTAATTGCTGGTTTAGGTCTTTTTTGTTAAGTAAGTGTGCCCTCTTTGGAGGATATTACCAAGGAATTGTGATAATTATCGCAAAGCGCACTTAGCGCTGTTTTTTTTATCGCTGGATTTCATCGCGGAGATAACGCGTTATTATCAACGCTTATCTCCAAGGCGATAAAAAATCCAGCGATAGCGGTGAAACCCAGCAATAGCGCGAGAAATCCAGCGATAAATTCAACGCGCTAATGAAAAGCTTGCTAATAGGCAGGTGAGGACTTAACCTTACAATCCACCTCCCATTGACTACAATGGTTAAGTCAGGTTTTTATCAGGTGTTAGATTCCAGCAATAATCGCGGTTAGCGCGAATTTTTTTATCGCTTCACGGGCATTGCTAATAGGGGGAAGTTGTGTTTGCGACTGTTTTCAGTCGCTTTTAGTTGGGAAGGCCTACTTTGCATGTCATTAGCGATATATATCGCTGACATGCAAAGCGGCACTAAAACGGTCGCTGCCATAAAGCTGTCGCTAACAGCTGTTAGCGACAGCTTGCTAATAGGGCGATAGAAATATCGCCGCTTTAGCGACAAAAAGTGCCGCTAAAGCGGCGATAAGGCCCTTGCTAATATGCCCCTTAGACTTTTTTGTTTACAAAGTAAAGACGTGCATACACATAAGCTTTCTCAGGGTCCACAAAAGTACCTACTGTGCAATATTTAGCTGTATATGCTGTTTATGTTACAACACAAATGTCATCTCTGATTATTTTTATTACACTTTTCTTTGAGTGTAAAGCTTATTGCTGCAAATACAGTCTCTTCAATAAAAGATTGCCTCACTATGGTATTTCTTTTTTGGACAGTTATAATCAATACATAAAAAGTCGCCCAACTATTTCTATTAGTTGTGTCAATGGTTGGTTGCCATATATGTTCTGTGTCCCTTATACATGCATCTATGTAATCTAAATTTAACACTGGCAGAGAATCACAAAAGGTGTAAATCTATACTCCGATTCTCTATGTTTTCGCATATGCAATGCAATCCTTAGAGCAGAGCCAGAGCCACTATTGGCTCTCAGCACCATGGAAAGCAAAAGCTACATTCTTGTCACCATTTGTTTATACTTAATTTGTGCACTTGATAACACATATTACATAGTGGACCAAGATTTATTTTTTTTAAATCTCAAAATACCCCCTTTGCAACTGAGCATAATTCATATTTGATAAAAAGTATGTGTGGGCTATCAAATATGAAACAATTATGCCCAACATAAATGCATCTTTGGGCTCAGTCTGTTTCCACTTGTAGAATTGTTTTTATATACTGTGTGGTCCTTTATAATATGTACAAGTTTAAACAAAGGGATTTTTTGGAGATGTCTAATTTGTACCCATGGAATATTGCGCAAAGCAGCAAGGCTGTGGCGGTTACTGACAGAAATACACTAGGAGAAACTGGTTAATTATCACTTATGCATGTTCATGTGATTATGAACAGGTGATCATTTTGCTGCATTAATTCAGGATAATTCCACTTTGACATGCATATCATCGAGATAATAGGACTGATTGCACAAAGGGTTTGCGCATAACTTACATATTTGAAGTGTTCCATATTCCTAAGGTACTGGAGGAACACTTAGTTCCCTCATATATATTTAACAAAAACATCTGCTCAAATATGCACTTTCATTCATCAGACACATTAAAATAGGATACCCCCTAAATGATTCCAGGTATGTTCTTGGTAATGAGATGCACGTGCAACGTATCGACAACTGCGTTTTAAAACCAAAATGGCTGACAATCCACTCTCAGAAGCCCATACCACACCCTGAGAAAGGGGGCCTTCCCAAGCCGGGCACTCCTCTCCAACAAGGTACAGGATGTAACTTTTTTTTTGCATGTACGGTCGTTTAATACCCATCATTCATCACTATCAAAGTGCGGCCTCCAAAACTGCTGGCGTTCTCATTTGTATGCGTTTCTTTGTACAGTATTTCTAACAGTACCACCATCCTATAAATACGAAATGGAAGAGTTTATGCATCATCATATCATGATATGACATATTATACTAAGCTGATGCCACCCTACAGCATAGGAATGCCGGCCTCATAAATCATCTCTTTCAGGAGATCAGTTCGGCCAGATGGAGCGCGCTCCCATTTCAATGTTTCATCTAATGAGAGTTGCACGAGACGCTCATTCAGTTTCCTACAGTATGGAGGGTCAATTACAGAGCATCAGTGAGCTGTGATTGCAGGCCCATTCTCGAGGGGGAGAACGAGCGCAGCATTCAGCGGCACTCGGCCGGCGTCCCAGATTGAACAGGATCCTGTCCGTCAGCAGCGCGCGCCAAGAACCGCGGGCTCTTCCGCCGGCCGCAGACACAGCTCGCACCAGGAATGGGAATGAGGCCTGGCACTGAAAGACACAATTACTTCTTTCCGCGTCGGTCTTGCTTGCGTCAGCCCCGGCGCTTTGAAGCACGTGCTTCAGTTCTAAGAGAAAGGGAGAACAGAAAGAGAGGGAGGGATGAGCAGAATGAGCTTCTCTAGCTGCCTAATCATCCTAAAGCATCGCATCTTTCGGCTTTATCACAGAGAACTTAGAAATTATTATATGTCTGCCCCATTTGGTGTCTGGTTCTCTGACTGCGCCTGGCATTCTCTTGTAATGGGCATCATCCATTTTCTGCCGGAGAAAAGCTTAATGGAAAAATTCATGAAAGGAAAGCCGAGTAAACAACAGGCTCTTGTGTATTTGAAATAGATGGTCTCGGCAGGTCGAATAAAGAGGTAGGTGAAGTAAGGGCACCACAGCTTAATGCAATTTCTAAATGTTTCTTTTTTCAGTGCATCACTGTCTTCATTTTAGATTTATGCATTGAGCATTTCCAGATTATTAATCAATTTGAACATGCTTCAGGGAATCTTTTTCTTTGCCCTAATGGTACAACTAATGTCCTGCATAAAAGAGCTCTCAACAGCAGTGCAGACACATGACACCTATGGGGTTCAATTTAATCCCCTTGTGTGTACGTTCAAACCTCGTTTTGCGCAAAAGCAAATACAGATAAAAGGGTGAAAAGCTCAAGAAAGATATAAAAAATGTAGATTCATTTGATAATTAAAAGTGTGGCTCTCTGTCGCATGCAGGGCAACAACTTGGCCGTCAGCAGCCTGGTACTGCGTTCCCCTACCAGGCTGCAGACACCTCTGCCCCCCCCCACACCCCCTGCCCCCCAGTGGGTATGGGGGAGTCCAGATGTTTGTGGAGGCAGACAGGCAAGCTGTGCACCCCATACAGTTATATTACTCTTTGACGTGGAATTATTGATAAAAATGCAATGAATCCTGCTCATGTAGTTAAGAGTAATTTGGGGGGGGGGGGGTGGATCCTATAGCGAGAGCACAGAGCAGTGTTGGCCAACACAATGAAGAGCTGGTAGGGCAGGGAGTGCGGGGGGGCAACTTAACTGAAGCCGCCGGCTGCATCGCTCCTCGCGCCTCGGTGCTCTGCTGTGCTGCTTACTGGTCCCAGCAGGCACTGGGGCAGCATCAGATTCCTTGAACAATCCCCGTGCTGCTCTCATTCTATGAGAGCAGCGCAGGGATTGGCCTGAGCGGACTGAAAAGACGCTCCACTTAGGACAGGGAGTCTGTGCTGTTTTTCCTGTCTGGCTATTCAGTCCAGCCGGAATGGAGGAACCAAAGTGTGCAGGTGTGTTTGGCGGGCCTGAGACGGCCAACCAAACTCACATGCACTCTTAGAAGTGCACATAGACCTTCTCCTCCCATGCCCCGGCCCCACCTCTCCCTGCACAAGCTAGCTCAGAGCCGGCAAATGAAAAATAAAACGATTATGGTATATCGTTTTATTTTTCACTTGCTGGCTCTGAGCCTGTGGGGTGACACTCCTCTGCCATTGAGGAGGAGCCGCCCCTGGCACAGAGCACATATAGCGAGCGCAAGCGGCTGCTCGTGCTGGCTATTTGTGTTCTGCTGTGTTAGACCTGTCAGACTTAGGGGTGGTTTTCCTTCAAACATTTTGCCTTACTCCTCCATTATTTGATGATCTCGTTTTTGTTGGCCTTAGGACTCTCTGCACTTTACTACTGCTAACCTGTGCTAAACTGCGTGTGCTGACTCCCTAAAACATGGTAACATTGGCTTACAACCAATTGGCACATTTAATTTACTTGTAAGTCTTTAGTACAGTGGTACTACATGTACCCAGGTCCTGTAAATTAAATGCTGCAAGTGGGCCTACAGCACTCATTGCGCCACCCACTTTAGTAGCCCTTTTAATAATGCTCAGGCCTACCATTGCAGCCTGTGTGTGCAGTTTTAAACCTCCATTTTGGCCTGGCAACATAAACCTATACAAATAAAGGCCTAAACCTTCCTTTTTAGTAAATATAAGTCACCCCTCGGTTAGGCCCTAAACAGCCTATAGGTCAGGGTGCAATATATTTACAAAGTTTAACATTAACTTTCAAGTTTTACTTGTCCTGGTAGTGAAAAACTCTTAAATTAGTTTTTTACTACAGCAAGACCTACCGCACTCTTAGAATAACATTAGGTTACCTGATTACATTTAACCCCTTCTTTGCTAGGCCTTTCCCCCCTGTGCTAAGCCTTTTTTGGCTATTTGGGGTAGTTCGCGCTTAGGCCCCCCATAACTTTTTGTTCAAATAAGATATCCAAACCAAATTTCCAGACCGTTTTTTCAACATTCTGGGGATTTTAATGGTACCCAGGGTTTGTGGATTACTCTGATGGGGACCGAGGAATTAGCAAACATACAGTTAAATGTAGGTTTTTTGAAAAAACGAGAAAAAAGTGCTGCAGAAATAAGTACTTGTACCTGTTTTTTTCCTGCAATGGCATCAGCGAAGGCTTTGCAGTGCTAAAATCACAATCTTCCTTGCTTTCAGGAACAGGCAAACTTGAATCAGAAAACCAAATTTTTCAACACAGTTTTGTTATTTTTCCTATTTTTTGTGGTTTCAGCCTCTTTCCAGTCAGTGGTAGAAATAGGTGTGAAACCAATGGTGGATTGTGGAAAGCTATACAGTTCTGAAAAGTAGATACAATTCCAAATTCAGCAAGGGGTCATTTGTGTAGATCCCTCAAGGCTTTCCTATAGAAAGTAACAGTTGAAATAAAAAAATATTGAAATTGTGTTGAAAAAAATAGCCATTTGTGTCTACATTTTCATCTGTAACTTCAAAAGCAATATATCGTTATGTGTTATGGACCCTTCTGGTTGCAGGGATATAAGGCTTGTAGGTGTTCTAAGAAGTCAAGGTACCCAGAGCCAATAACTGAGCTGCACCTTGAAATGATTTTTTATGGTGTACCGGGTATACAGCAATTCATTGGGTAAAATATAAAGAGTGAAAAATAGGAAGCAAGGAAACATATGTATTTCTGAAATGAGCACAAGATATGGAGTTTAGAAGCAGTGGTTACTTGCACATCTTTGAATTTTTGGGAAACCCATACTAGCATGTGGATTACCAGACATTTCTCAAAATGATTTATTTCTTACACACTGTCTTACATTTGGAAGGCACAAATGCAGAGAAAGACAAATGGTAATAACACTTGTTCTAATATTATGTTCTCCCTAAAGTCTCCCAATAGAAATGGTACCTCTCTTGTGTGGATAGGCCTAGTGCCACATCACATTTTTCCACTGAAAACTGACCCTTTTTTGCAATGTGCCTAGTTGTGGGTTTTGGCCCTAGCTCACCTGGCACCTGGGGAAACCTAGCAAACCTGTACATTTTTGAAAACTAGACACCTACGGAAATCCAAGATGAGATGACTTGTGCGGCTCTCGCCAGGTTCTTATAGCCAGAATCGCTTGCAAACCTCAAAAGTTGTCTAAAAAACACATTTTCCTCACATTTCTGTGATGGAAAGATCTGGACTCTGAGGGGAGCTACAAACTTCCATCTACCCGGTGTTGCCCCAAGTCTCCCGATAAAAATGGTACCTCACTTGTGTGGTTAGGCATAGATCCAGCGACTATTCCAATGTGGATAGTAGCTCTAGATTTTTTACCCTAGATCAGCCAGCACCTTTTGTAAACCTAGCCAACCTGTACATTTCTGAAAACTAGACACTTAAGGGGATCCAGGGTTGGCTGACTTGTATAGCTCTCACCACATTTTGTTAGCCTGAATCCCTTGCAAACGTCAAATATTGACTAAAAAAACACATTTTTCTTCAGTTTCTGTGATGGAAAGTTCTGGAATCTGTGAGGAGCCACAAACTTCCACCCACCCAGCATTCCCCTAAGTCTCCTGATAAAAATAGTACATCAATTGTGTGGGTATGCCTAGTGCCCTTGACAGGAAACGGCCCAAAAGGCAACATGGACGCATCACATTTTTCTACCGAAAACGGAGCCTTTTTTCCAATGTAGGTAGCTCTAAATTTTGGACCCTAGCTCAGCCGGCACCTATGGAAATCTAGCAGACCTGTACATTTTTGAAAGCTAGACACCTAGGGTATCCAGGATGGGCTGATTTGCATGGCTCTCACCACATTGTTTTACCCAGAATCCCTTGTAAACATCAAACTTTGACAAAAAAAACCATTTTCCCCACATTTCTGTGATGGAAAGTTGTGGAATCTGTGGGGAGCCACAAACTTCCTTACACCCAGCATTCCCCAAATCGCCCTATAAAAATGGTACTTCAGTTGTGTGGGTTTGCCTAGTGCCAGCAACAGGAAACAACCCAAAACGCAACATGGTCCCCTCGCATTTTCCACTGAAAACTGAGCCTTTTCTTCCAATGTGGGTAGCTCTAGGTTTTGGACCATAACTCAGCCAGCACCTATAGAAACCTAGCCAACCTGCACATTTTTGAAAACTAGATACCTAGGGGTATCCAGGTAGAGCTGACTTGTGTGGCTCTCACCATGTTTTTTTACCCAGAATCCCTTGCAAATCTCAAACTTTGACTAAAATAACACATTTTCCTCATATTTCTGTGATGGATAGTTCTGGAATCTGTCGCGAGCTACAAACTTCCATCCGCCCTGTATTCCCCCAAGTCCCCAATAAAAATGGTACCTCACTTGTGTGGTTAGGCCTAGTGGCCGCTACAGGAAACGGCCCAAAACTCAACATGGACGCATCACATTTTTCCACCAAAAACTGAGCCTTTCTTCTGATGTGGGTAGCTCCTGATTTTGGACCTTATCTCAGCCGGCACCTAAGGAAACCTAGCCAACTTGTACACTTTTTAAATCTAGATACCTACGGGTATCCAGGGTGGGCTTACTTGCATGGCTCACACCACGTTTTGTTTGCCAGTATCCCTTGCAAACTTCAAATTTTGACTAAAAAAACACATTTTCCTTCATTTTTTGTGATAGAAAGTTCTGGAATCTGTGAGGAGCCACAAACTTTCATCCACCCAGCATTCCCCAAAGTCTTCTGATAAAAATGGTATGTCACTTGTGTGGGTAGGCCTAGTGCCTGCGACAGGAAACGGCCCAAAAGGCTACATCGACGAATCACATTTTTCCACCGAAAATGGAGCCTTTTTTCCAATGTGGCTAGCTCTAGATTTTGGACCCTATCTTAGCCGACACCTATAGAAACCTAGCTGACTTGTACATTTTTGGAAGCTAGACACATAGGGTATCCAGGGTGGGCTGACTTGCGTGGCTTTAGCCACGTTGTTTTACCCAGAATCCCTTGCAAATCTCAAACTGTGACTAAAAAAAACATTTCCCCATATTTCTGTGATGGAAAGTTCTGGAATCTGTGGGGAGCCACATACTTCCTTACACCCAGCATTCCCCAAATCTCCCTATAAAAATGTTACTTCACTTGTGTGGGTTTACCTAGTGCCCGCAACAGGAAACACCCCAAAACGCAACATGGACACATCACATTTTTCCACCGAAAACTGAGCCTTTTCTTCCAATGTGGGTAGCTCTAGATTTTGGACCATAACTCCACCAGCACCTATAGAAACCTAACCAACTTGTAAATTTTTGAAAACTAGGGGGCACATGCATCAAGCATTTTACCGGTCACAAGCGGGCCGATTCGCAGAATCGACCCGTTTGCGACCGGTAAAATGCCTTTTCCGATGCATCAAAGGCATTGCATTTGCAAAATAGGTAATCGCAATTTATTGCGATTACCTAAATTGTGAATGCATTTAGGGAATCTCAAATTGCGATTCCCTATTTGAGATGCATCAAACCTTTCCTAAATGCGACTTTGCATTTAGGAAACGCTAATTACCATCAACTTCAAGTTGATGGCAATTTGCAAATTCTTTGAAAAATGAACAAAAGTGCATTTTTCAAAGTGACATGTGGCGCACCCAAAATGCCCTTAGGGCATGTGTGTGCGCCACATGTGCACACTTAAGTTTTGGGGGGTGCATCAGGGGGGCCTTAGGCCCCCTGGCACCCTTGCAATTGCATTTGCAATTTGCGATTACCAATATAGTAATCGCAGTTTGCGAATGCATCTCCATTTATTCCTATGGGCCTATAGGCCCATAGGAATGAATGGAGTAACATTACCTAATAGGGATTCGCAATTTGCGAATCGCTATTAGCTAATGTGTAGGAATCGCAATTTATTTTGAGATTCCTACATGCATATGGAATTGCGATTCCAAAATAGCGATTCCTTAAAAATCGCTATTTAGGAATCGCAATTCCTTATGTTGATGCATGTGCCCCAAGATACCTAGGGGTATCCAGGGTGGGCTGACTTGAGTGGCTCTCACCATGTTTTTTTACCCAGAATCCCTTGCAAACCTCAAACTTTGACTAAAAAAACAAATTTTCCTCATATTTCTGTGATGGAAAGTTCTGGAATCTGCCGCGAGCCACAAAATTCCATCACACTGTATTCCCCCAAGTATCCCAATAAAAATGATACCTCACTTGTGTGGTTAGGCCTAGTTCCCGCTACAGGAAATGGCCTAAAGCTCAACATGGACGCATCACATTTTTCCACAGAAAACTGAGTCTTTCTTCTAATGTGGGTAGCTCCAGATTTTGGACCCTATCTCAGCAGGCACCTAAGGAAACCTAGCCAACCTGTACATTTTTTTAATCTACACACCTAGGGAATCCAGGATGGGCTGACTTGCGTGGCTCTCACCATGTTTTTTTTTACCCAGAATCCCTTATTGACCTCAAATTTTGACTAAAAAACACATTTTCCTCACATATCTGTGATGGAAGGTCCTGGAATCTGCGGGGAGTCACAACTGTCCATCCACCACGCATTTCCCCAAGTCTCCCGATAAAAGTGGTACCTCACTTGTGTGGGTAGGCCTATTTCCTGCAGCAGAAAATCGCCCAAAATGCAACATGGACGCATCACATTTTTCCACCGAAAACGAAATCTTTTTTACCAATATGGTAGCTCTAGATTTTGAACCCTAGCTCAGCCGGCACCTATGGAAACCTAGCCAACCTGTACATTTTTGAAAAACAGACTCCTAGGGGTTTCCAGGGTGGGCTGCTTGGTTGCTCTCACCATGTTGTTTTACCCAGAATTCCTTGCAAACCTCATACTTGGACTAAAAAAAACACACTTTCCTCACATTTCTATGATGGATAGTTCTGGAATCTGAGGGGAGCCACAAACTTTAATACTCCCGCATTCCCCCGAGTCTCCTGATAAAAATGGTACCTCACTTGTGTGGTTAGGCCTAGTGCCCGCAACAGGAAACAGCCCGAAACACAAAATGGATGCATTGCATTTTCCCACTGAAAAACAATGTGGTTTTTGCAATGTGGGTAGCTGTGGATTTTGGGCCCTAGCCCAGCCGGCACCTGGGGAAACCTACCAGACCAGCACATTTTTGAAAACTAGACACCTGGGGGAGTCCAGGGTGGGGTGACTTATGTGACACTCACCAGGCTATTTTACCCAGAATAACCTGCAAAGCTCAACATTTGCCTAAAAAACATTTTCCTTACATTTCTGTGAGGAAAAGTCCTGGAATCTGCAGTCAGCTACAAATTTCCTACCACTCAGCGTTCCCCCAGGTCTCCCAATAAAAATGCTACCTCACTCTGTCATTACCACACATCACCATTGCCATGCATTTTTTTAAAAATGCATATGCCTTTACCACACATGCTTTTACAGCGATATTTGTTGTAAAGGCAGATGTGTTTTATATATATCTATATCGATATATATCCATATCTATATTCACTGAAAAAACCATAGGTTTTAGGGACAGTTATAGTTAGTTGGACATTGCACTCGTACAAAACCCGTGAAATTCCCCCGTTATAGTTAGTTCAGCTAACTATAACTCGCGCCCCCGCAATGCACTGCTGATGACGTCACATATTACATCACTCATGACATGGTCAGTGACATCACTGATGACATCACTGATGACATCTCAAATGACATCACTGATGACATCATCCAGTGACTGTGTGTTTCTGTAAAGTTTAATTTTTTTTTATATATATAGGGAAAGGCGTATTGAAGAATGAGTGGGTGTATAAGTGTCTGTATGGATGATTTAGTAGGTGCGTGACTAATTCTATAAGTGAGTGATTAAACGTATCTTACTGAATGCATGGGTTAGTGACTAAACTGGGTGAATGTCTGTATCTGTCTGTTGCTGTGTAAGTGGCTGCATGGGTTTGTGAATAGCTACATGAGTGTCTATAAGAGTTATTGATTTGTTGTCTGAGTATCTGTATGGGTGCCTGAGTGTTTGTGTGGATGGGGTGTGTGCGACTGTGCATAGATGTGTGAGTGGGTGATTCACTGGGTGGATGGTTTCAAGAGTGCATCTGTGATAGACTGTATGGGTGGGTAAGTGTGTGTAAGAGTGTGTTAGTGAGTGAATGTATGTCCCAGTGGTACATGTGTGAGTAACTACATATGTGAAAGGCAGTATATATGTGTGTTGGAGTATATAAATAGCTATAAGCGAGAGTGAGTGATTGTGATAGTGGCTGTATGGATGAGTGTGTGCTTGTATCAGTGATTGTATAAGAGCGTAACAATGTGCTAGTATTTGTATGATTAAGTGAGCTGGTGTGTGTATAACTGTATAGGTGAGTAAATGGCAGTGTGTTTAATTATTTGCATGACTGACTAGGTGTGTGAGTACCTCTATGGATGAGTGGCGGTGTTTGAGTGTCTATATAGGAGTAAGAGTGCATATGATAGTCCTGTATTGAGTGACCATAAGTATGAGTGACTGTACGGGTGAGTGAGTGGATGTGTGTGTGTAGACCTAAGAATCAGTGAGTGGGTATGTAGTTATTGGTGTTGGAGTGTCTATGGTTTTGCGAATGGCAGTCTGTAATTTAGATTGGGTGTATCAAAGGTTATATTAGGGTGTGAAGAGCTGCATCAGATTATCACGTGGATGATGTCATCAGTGATGTCATTTGAGATGTCATCAGTGATGTCATCAGTGATGTCACTGACCATGTCATGAGTGATGTAATATGTGACGTCATCAGCAGTGCATTGCGGAGCGCGAGTTATAGTTAGCTGAACTAACTATAACGGGGAAATTTCACGGGTTTTGTACGAGTGCAATGTCCAACTAACTATAACTGTCCCTAAAACCTATGGTTTTTTCAGTGAATTTCAAAGGTTTTTTAAATGCTAATTTGTAACTATAACGTGTCTGAAACCTATGGTTTTTTCAGTGAATTTCAAAGGTTTTTTAAATGCTAATTTGTAACTATAACATGTCTGAAACCTACGGTTTTTTCAGTGAATTTCAAAGGTTTTGTAAATGACAATTTTTAAATGTATTAATTGTTATATAAATTTTTTTCATACTGATTTCGACATTTTTTAGAAAACATTTTTTTTTACATATTTTATTTTTTAAATTACATTGTAATTATATTATACATTACAAAAAATACTTTCTCAGAATGAATTACTTTAGTTTAAATACTTTGCACATAGGCAATAGACTTTTAAGTACAGTAGTTACAGTTGTTGCAATGGGCAACACATTTTCAAACACAATGCAACATTCAGCTCAATGTGAATTTCTAGTTAAATGCAATTAGTTACTTTATGGATTACTTTTTCTAACCACAGGACTGGATCCTAGATTCAGTCCTGGGACATCTCCTGTAAACAGTTGAGTAAAAGCGTTTTGGTTACAGTCGTGATTTTTAAGGAATATTATTGTATTTTAAAAGTTGACAGAAACTTTTTCTCATAGAATGACCAATGTTATCCTATGGAAGGAAATTCACTTAGGAGGTAAAAACTGTTATCGTTACTTTTTGTTACTCAGTGTTGGATCCTGGATCCAGCACTGGTGCATCTCCTGTAAACAGTTGAAAGAATGCGTTTAAGTCATACAGGCGATTTTTAAGGAATATTTGTAGTTTGTGAAAATCGACACTTTGAAACTTTTCTGCTGAAAACCAGACAAAGGATTCCTATGGAAGAAAATATAAGTTACTGGTAAGTACGGTTAAAATTACTTTTCAGGATCAGTACTGGGCTGAAAGATGCAGCACTGAGGTCTCTCCTGATAACAGGTGAGTAAATCGGAATTCGTATTTCGGCTGATTTTAGAGGAATATTTTAAAGTTCCAAAACTCCACACTTAGAAGAATTTCCAAGTGAAACCAGTCAATGTTAGCCTATGAAGGAAATTCAAGTTACCGGTAAGTACGGTTAAAATTACTTTTCAGGACCAGTACTGGGCTGAAAGATGCATCACTGAGGTCTCTCCTGATAACAGGTGAGTAAATTGGAATTCGTATTTCGGCTGATTTACAGGAATATTTTAAAGTTCCAAAACTCCACACTTAGAAGAATTTCCAATTGAAACCAGTCAATGTTAGCCTATGGAAGGAAATTCAAGTTACTGGTAAGTACGGTTAAAATTACTTTTCAGGACCAGTACTGGGCTGAAAGATACAGCACTGAGGTCTCTCCTTATAACAGGTGAGTAAATCGGAATTCGTATTTCGGCTGATTTTAGAGGAATATTTGCACAATGGTGAAGGGAGGGGGCGGGGCCTGAGGTGACATCTGTGCAAACGCGCCCCGTGGCGCGTTTTAAGTTGGGGATTAAGTCCCCTTGAATCCTGAGGGTCCCTAGGGGCCAACTAGCCCACCAGGAACCTCCAATATGCACCAGGGGCTGCGTTGCAGAGACGTGTAGAGAGGCCACACCCTTTTACACCTCTCTGCAACGCAGCTCTGTGGCGCTTTCTGGATGTACCTGTTGGGCTAGTTGGCCCCCAGGGACCCTCAGGATTGAAGGGGATTTAATTCCCCATCTTAAAACGCGCCACGGGGCCTGTTTGCACACATGTCACATGAAGCCCCGCCCCCTCCCTTCACCACTGTGCAAACGCGCCCCGTGGCGCGTTTTAAGTTGGGGGATTAAGTCCCCTTGAATCCTGAGGGTCCCCGGAGTCCAACTAGCCCACCATATACCTCCAAAAGCTCCACAGAGCTGCGTTGCAGAGAGGTGTAAAAGGGGTGTGGCCTCTCTACACGTCTCTGCAAGGCAGCCCCTGGCGCATACTGGACGTTCCTGGTGGGCTAGTTGGCCCCCAGGGACCCCCAGTATTCAAGGGGAATTTGTTCCCCTCTGCAAACGCGCCAGGGCGCGTTTGCAGAGTGGTGAAGGAAGGGGCGGGGCCTGCGGGCCCGATTGTTTTTTTTTTTTTTGTCCCCTGAAGGGGGCTGTGTGGCCCCCTTCCTTTTTTCTCTTTTGGGCCCTGGGGACCCCATCCCCCAGGGCCTTACCCCTTTTTTAAATTACAAAAAAAAAAAACGGGAAGGGGGCCGCGTGGCCCCCTTCCCTGGGCCTGTATTGGCCACGGGGACCCCATCCCCCGGGGCATGGCCTCTATATTTATTATTTTGAGGGGGCAGCGTGGCCCCCTCCTCTGGCCATTTTAAGGCCCCGGGACCCCATCCCCGGGGCCGGCCTTTCCATTTTTTTTTAACATTTTTTTTCTCTTTTTTGGAGAGGGGGCCGCGTGGCCCCCCTCCCGGCCACTACTTGCCCCGGGGACCCCATCCCCCGGGGCTGGCCCTCTCCGTTGGGGACTGTGGGGGTCCCCAATCCCCCACAGTCCCGCCCGGCTCCCCACGTCCCTTGGGAGCCGGCATTGCTGTTCCACATGGGGAGCAGCTGACATGCTGCTCCCCATGTGGAAAAGCAATCGCTTTGGATATTGGAAGAGAGAGCAGGTTTCCTGCTCTCTCTTCCAATATCCAAGCAGTTTGCTATGGCAGGACGGAGCCGCGAGGCTCCGTCCTGCCATAGCAACTACAGTGTCCCGGGGTAGGCACCCCGGGACACTGCAGGAGCCGGCCCTGGGGGTGGTGGTCCCCAGGGCCATCAAGGGCTCCAGGAGGGGGCCGCGCGGCCCCCTCCCATTCAGTACACAGCCCCGGGGAGGTGGTGGTCCCCGGGGCTCTGGGGTCCGTAACGGACCCCCATATTAAAATGTTTAGTGCCCCGGGAGGTGGCGGTCCCCGGGCGTGTGGGGGCTGGAGCCCCCCACACTGGTTTTATTTTTAATAAAAAAAGCCCCGGGAGATGGCTGCGGGAGGGCTCAGAGCCCTCCCGCACCATTTTTCCAAAAAGCCCCGGGGGTGGCGGTCCCCGGGCTTGGGGGCCCTTTGAGGCCCCCACACATTAAATTATCCCCCCCACCATGCCCCCGGGACTTGGGCCACCCGGGGGCCAATTAGCATCGAAGCGCGGAGACCGCGCTCGATTTTTTTCGGCAGGATTCGCGCACCCTGAGCGCATCCTGCCGATTTTTAAAAAAAATTTTTTTTTTTTTTTTTTGCCCAGGGGGTCCTTGTGGGACCCCCTGAGCAAACCTAGGGGGTCAGGGTGTTTCTACCCTGCCCCCTTTGTGCGCTTTGCGCACTTGTTTCTGTCCCTCGGTTCTACCGAGGGACAAAATGGCTGCCAACATTTCCTGAATCGGAATGTTGACAGCCAGCTGACAGCCAATTAACATGCAGCTCGTGATCGGGACGGTGCGCGCAGGGTGCGCTAAGGGTACGCGGACCCTACTCGGCCATAGATATCACTAACTTTTTACTTTTCATTTTCTCAGCAACTACTGAACGGATTTACACCATTTAACAAAAAGGGTTCTTTCTGAACCAAGAACTACCTCTTTGCCAAATTTGGTGTAATTCCGTTCAGCAGTTCGGGCTGTAGCCGTGTCTAAAGTTTCCTATGGAAAAGTGCATGGGGAAAACGCGTTTTGGGACCCCCTTTTTCTCGGCCCCCGCTTGACGAATCCCCGAGACTTTCAGGGTAGGAGCGGACCGGAGCGGGCCACAAAGTTTGAAAATTTCAGGAAGATACGTCAACCGGCAAGAGAGTTATTTCAAATAGAATGTCGCGGATTTCCTATGGATAATAGGTTGTAACTATAACTATCTACTGGCGACCGCCAGTAGATAATATGTATATATATATATATATGTGCATGCAAATATGTGTATATATATATATATATATATCTATATATATATATATATATGTATATATATATATATATACTCCACTTCCGATTCCCTCAATATATATATATATATATATATAGTACTTACTGGCGGTTGCCAGTAGGTAGTTATAGTTAAGACCTTGTTTCGTTTCAAAGCATTTTTTCGTTTAGGTTTAGGTTTAGGGATTTATAGAGCGCATGGCTACCCGCAGGCATCCCAGCGCTAGTATGAAACAAGACAGGGAGATATCATGCACATTGGTTTAGGGGAACAGCCATGTTTTAAGTCTCTTTTTAAAGGTCAGTTCGTTCCCAATCAGTCGGAGCTCTAGATCCATACTGTTCCACAGTTTGGGTACCAGGTGTGTGAACGACCTTCCACCCCATCTAGATCTCTTGATTCTGGTGGTGTTCATCAGAAAATTTGATCCTGTTCTTAGATGGCGACGAGGTGAGTAGTGGGAGATCAGATCTTGTACCAACGCGGGGCCTCTCCCGTACATGGTTCTATGGGCCAAACAGAGGGACTTGAATTTGATCCTGGACTGGACCGGAAGCCAATGTAGCTCCCTAAGGGAGGCTCTTACTGACTGATGTCTGGGTATCTTCAGAAGCAGTCGGGCTGCTGCATTCTGTACTACTTGTAGTCTGTCCGTGACATATTTGGGGGAGCCCAAGTATAAGGCGTTGCCGTAGTCAAGCCTCAACACCACCAAGGCTTGAACCACCGTCTTCCATGAGTTTTCTGGGAGCAGGCTCATTATTTTCCTGATCATTCGAAGTATCCCAAAACAGGTTCTCGAAAGTTTTTTGGCTTGGATCTCCATCGTTAGGTCCTGGTCCAGCCACATCCCCAGGTTTTTTATGGAAGTTTTAGGGGGGGGGGCGGACCCCATTTTGCTGGCCAGGGGATCTCCGAGCGTGGGCTGAATTTGCTGCCCAGGATCATAAGCTCGGTTTTATCCCCATTCAGCTTGAGACTACAGTCGGCCATCCATGAACCAATTTTTTCCAGGCAAGGGGCTAGTTGCCTATGGTCTGAGTTGAGGGAATCTGAGATTGAGACCACTAGTTGTGTGTCATCAGCCTATGACACAATGAAGAGACCGAACTCCTGTACTATGTGAGCTAGTGGGCTCAGATAGATATTAAAGAGGGTCGGGCTCAGGGAAGATCCCTGAGGAACTCCCCAAGGGGCTGAGAAGGATTCTGATAGGATTCCGGCCTCCATACATTGAAAAGATCTACCATTCAGGAAGGAGGTCACCCATTGGTTGGCTGTACCTCTGATTCCGATATCCTTGAGCCTGTTGACCAATACAGCGTGGTCTACCGTGTCGAAGGCCGCGCTTAGATCTAGTAGCACGATCGCGGCGGCTCTTCCCTGGTCTAAAATGCTTTTTAATTTTTCGGTGACAACAAGTAATGCTGACTCCGTGCTGTGTTTTGGTTGAAATCCCATCTGGGTCTGGTGTATGATACCATTGTCTTCCAGAAAGCGTGAGATAGTGCTATTCACGTATTTCCCACGATCTTGCCCAGGATGGGTAACCGTGAGATCGGGCGGTAGTTTGCCAGCGAGGCGGGGTCGAGTTGGAGTTTTTTCAGTAGAGGTTTTACGATGGCATGCTTCCACTCTTTGGCACTGTGCCCCTTTCGAGGGATAGGGAGTTGAGGTGGGAGAGTTGAGTTAGGACACATTTCCCCCCTTGGGTGAGAATGTGGGGTGGCGCCGGGTCTAGAGGGGACCCTGATTCAATGTTCTGTAGCAGGGAGCCAGCCTGTTCCGCACTCAGTTTGGGGAAGGTGAGTAGAACATGGGGGGGAGGGTACTGACTGTTCTGCACTCTTGGGAGGTTCAGGAGAGATGTTGGGGGCTTCGGTGTCTACGGATGTCTGGCTTATGTTAGGGTGGAGTGAATTGTAAATATTTTCCACCTTGCTCTTAAAGAATGTAGCTAACCCATTACATCTCTCTTTTGAGCATTGGGAGACGTTTGCGCCTGAGTCGATTGTAGAGAGGGACTTTACAATTTTGAACAGCTCCTTTGAAGAGTTAGAGGACTTCTCAATTTTTTCTTCGAAAAAGGCAGCTTGCGCTTTCCTGATATTCTTATGATATCGCTGGATAGCTAATTTGTGGGCTATTTTAAGCTCAGGGTCATACGTTTTTCTCCAGTTTCGTTCTAGCTTTTTACAGCTTTTCTTTTGAGCGACCAGCTCAGGACTGAACCAGGATGATCTGTTGGAGTTTTTTTACTTTATTGGACCTGGCTTCCTGAAGTTCCGATCTGTGGATCCGTTTATCCAGGTTAGCCAATTTTTATGGGCTTCCTCTAAATCTTTAGTTTCTGGTGGGGCGGACGACTCAAGGTCTGTGATCCAGGCTTCGGGAGCCTGCTTTGGCCATTTACGTCCCAGTACAGGTCTTACATTTTTGGGCTCTGCAATGTGGGGTTTTAGAAACCGAATTGGGATGAAGAAGTGGTCTTTCCATGGTATCCGTATGGGGCCAATGGCTCCAGTCTGGGGTCATTTGAGAAAATGGGGTCCAGAATATGGCCCTTTTCGTGAGTGGGTAGATGCACCAGTTGTGTGAGTTGTAGGGCATCCAAGTCGGCTAGACATCTCATTGTCGAAGGATTAGTTTGATTGTCGAAATGAATGTTGAAGTCGCCTAGAACAGTAAAGGCGCTTTTCCCTATTATCATGCTGGCCAGAATGTCTGGGACGCTTCTAGGAATAGTGTACAGGTCCCTGGTGGCCTGTAGATAAGGCAGCCTGAAAAGAAGCATGCCGGGGTGAGGGACAATCTGAAAGCAAAGGCCTCACACTTGACAATATTGAGGGGGGTGATGACACAGGCTAGATGTGATTTGCAAATAATAGCAATGCCCCCTCCTATTGTACCCGCTCTATCAAGGTGATATATTTCAAAGCCCTGGGGAAGGGCATTTACAATATCTGGGATAGAGCTTTCTTGGAGCCAGGTTTCCATTAGAAATAGCACCTCCAGCTCTTCCTCCTCTATTAGTAGCCTAAACTCGATTGCATGCTTTGGGAGGGATCTACAATTGATAAGTCCCATCTTCCAATGTTTGAAGTGGTCTGTCTTTTCACCTACGCCCTTTCCCTGCTGCACCCCAGTCTCCGCTATGAATCTGCAGACAGAGCAGCTCAGGGTTTCGTCGGCGACCAGAGAGTGCTGGCAGGTGGGATGAGCTCCTGTATTCAATGCCAGGAGCTCTTTATTTGTGAATTTTATAGATTTTTTAGGAACCCGGGCGGTTTGGGCAGGGTTCCTGGCCCCTGGTCCCAGACTGGCGCGGACGAGCGCAGATGGGCTTGCCTTAGACGCGCCTTCGGCGCGCCAGCAGCGCGCCCGCTGCGCGCGACCGCTGCGCGTCGGCGCCATCCCGGTCTTAAATCCAGACCAGGGAAGTGCCTTTGCGTAAAGACTAGACTGCCAACTATCCAAATGGCGTCCGTCTAGTGGCCTCCCGGAAGTGAGTATTTCTGGCGTAAACTTCTCCCTCCACACAATCAGCTACAGGAGCTGCGGTGGACCGGGGAGAGTCGAGTGCGAGAGAGTGTTGCAGGTATTTACCACAATTCCTGTTTTCAAAACCAAGTCAAGTGCTTAATTAAAACTTTAAAAGCGTGCCAATTGTCAGCAAAGTGCAGAGTACGCTAGCAGCGATGTAAGTAAATCCAGTGACAACTTAAAAACAATTAAAAACAGCGTGAGTGAGTCTTGCGACTTCCAGCGCGTGTTCATGCAGATAACTGCCTGTGCTTTTCCCAATACCTTTGGCGCAGTTTGACGAATCTTTGTGAATTTTTCAAAACTAATGGGGCGGTCAGGTCAGCTCCTGTGTTGGAAGTTTCAGGGTGATTCGACAAGCGGGGGGCCGAGAAAAACGGGGAGTCCCAAAACTGGTTTTCTCCATGTTAATTTCCATAGGAAACTTTAGACATGGCTACAGCCCGAACTGCTGAACGGAATTACATCAAATTTGGCAAAAATGTAGCTCCTGGTCCGGAAAGCACGCTTTTTGTTAAATGGTGTAAATCCGTTCAGTACTTGCTGAGAAATTTAAACATTTCTCAGATATCCATATATCTAAAGTCTGCGGTCTGATTGGCTGCCAACAGTTCCAACCAGGAAGTGTTGGCAGCCATCTTGTGACTCGGTTGAACCGAGTTGCAAGAAAAAAGGTAAAAAAAAGGATAAAAAACAACAAAAGGGGCAGGGTAGAAACACCCTAACCCCCTAGGCCTGCTCAGGGAGGGCCAAAAAAAGCATTTTCAAAAACATTTCAGCAGTAGTTGTGTTGGGTGAGCGAATCCTGCAGAAAATGAAAAAATATACGAAGCGCGGTCTCCCGCACTTTGTTTTCTTTTAGCCCCCGGGTGGACAAGGTCACGGGGCAATCAGGAAAATACATGCAGGGGCCCGTGCGGGCCCCTGCAGCCTCGGGACTGCCACCTATCTGTGGCTATGTTCTTTATATGCGGGGGGCCACACTGGCCCCCCGCAGCCTAGGGGACCGCCACCTCCCTGAGGCTTTATTTTTTTAAAAATTCAAACCCGCCTCCTGGCGCACTACTGGTTGGGGGATGAAGTCCACTTTACTCCAGAGGGGTCTTGGGGGCCAAGAAGTCCTCCTGGTAGCTCCTGTAAGTCCTACACAGCAGAATTCCTGAGCGCTGGTTGGAGGCCCAGCCTCCTTTTGCAACCACTCTGCAAACGCGACTTCTAGTTAAAAAACCTTGGAAATTCACTGAAAAAAACACAGGTTTCAGGGACATTATAGTTAGAAATTAGCATTTAAAAAAATCTTAAAAATTCACTGAAAAACCACATGTTTCAGGGATGTTATAATTAGAAATTAGCATTTAAAAAGCCTTAGATATTCACGGTAAAAAACAAAGGTTAGAGAGACGTTATAGTAAGTCTGACATTTCACTCGTACAAAACTAGAGAAATTCAGCCATTATAGTTAGTTGAGGTAACTATAACTCGCGCCCCCGCAATGCACTGCTTATGACCTCATATATAACATTACTCATGATATGGTCAGTAACATCACTGATGACATCACTGATGATATCATCCACAGCATCTCTGACGCACCCACTCACACCACTGTAGAATGTTTTATACACCCACTGTCGCTCCCACACAACCATTCACAAACCCGTTCACAGAGTCATACCAGTACTTACACACCCACTCACTGATTCATTGATCTATACACACATACTCGCTCAGTTATACAGTCATTGACAGAAGCATGCACTCATCTATATAGCCACTCTCATATTCACTCACTCATCCATACAGTCACTCATATACCCCGTCACTCATGTATACTACCTTTCACATACTCAGTTACTCACCCATACTGACACATACACTCAATCACCAACACAGCCATACAGACACTCACTCACTCATACAACTTTTCAACAGTACCCCATACAGCCACTGTCTCACCCACGTACTGATCCATAAAGGCAGTCACACACCTCTTCACCCACAAACACAGAGTCCCAGACAACCATAGACGTAGTCAGACAACCAATCAATCACCCATATAGCCATTCACGTACCCACTAACACACAGATAAACCCACTTGAACATTAACTGACAGACAGATACACACATTCACACAACCAGTCACTCACCCATACATTCACTGAGACACCTAATCATTCACTTATACAGTCAGTGATGCACCCACTGAGTCATCCATACTGTCACTCATAAACCCACTGATTCACCAATACACCTTGGTATATATATTTAACACTCATAAACTTTAAAAAAACACTCACAGTCACTGGATGATGTCATCACTGATGTCATTTGAGATGTCATGAGTGATGTCATCAGTGATGTCACTGACCATGTCATGAGTAATGTAATATATGAGGTCGTAAGCAGTGTATTGCGGGAGCGCAAGTTATAGTTACCTCAGCTAACTATAACAGCTGAATTTCTCTCGTTTTGTACAAGTGAAATGTCAGACTAACTACAATGTCCCTCTAACCTTTGTTTTTTTCCGTTAATATCTGAGGTTTTTCAAATGCTAATTTCTAACTATAATGTCCCTGAAACCTGTGTTTCTTTCAGTGAATTTCTAAGGTTTTTTAAATGCTAATTTCTGAATATAACGTTCCTGAAACCTGTGGTTTTTTCAGTGAATTTCCAAGGTTTTTTAAATGCTAATTTCTAACTATAACGTCCCTGAAACCTGTGGTTTTTTCAGTAAAAAAAAAAAAATAATATATATATATATGTATATATATATATATATATTCACTGAAAAAACCATAGGTTTCAGGGACGTTATAGTAAGTTGGACATTTCACTCGTACAAAACCAGAGAAATTCGGTCGTTATAGTTAGTTGAGCTAACTATAACTCGCGCCCCGCAATGCACTGCTGATGACGTCACACATTACATCATTCATGACATGGTCAGTTACATCACTGATGACATCTCAAATTACATCACTGATGACATCACTGATGACATCATCCAGTGACTGTGTGTTTCTGTAAAGTTTAAATATGTTATATATATATAGGCCAAGGTGTATTGAAGAATGAGTGGGTGTATAAGTGTCTGAATGGATGATTTAGTAGGTGCGTGACTGACTGTATAAGTGAGTGATTAAACATGTCTTACTTAATGCATGGGTTAGTGACTAAACTGTGTGAATGTCTGTATCAGTCTGTCAGTTGGTGTGAAAGGGGCTGCATGGGTTGGGGAGTAGCTACATGAGTGTCTACATGGGTTATTGATTGGTTGTCTGAGTATCTGTATGGGTGCCTGAGTGTCTGTGTGGGTGTGTGGGGGGTGTGTGACTCTGTGCATAGATGTGTGACTGGGTGATTCACTGGATGTATGGGTTCAAGAGTGCATCTGTGAAGGGCTGAATGGGTGGGTGAGTGTGTGTATGGGTGTCTTGGTGAGTGAATGGATGTCTCAGTGGTACATGTGTGAGTAACTACATATGAGAAAGGCAGTATATGTGAGTGTTGGAGTATATAAATGACTATATGTGAGAGTGAGTGATTGTGAGAGTGGCTGTATGGATGAGTGTGTGCTTGTATCAGTGATTGTATAAGAGAGTAAGTATGTGTTAGTATCTGTATGAATAAGTGAGGTGGTGTGTGTGTATAACTGTATAGGTGAGTAAATGGGAGTGTGATTGATTCTTTGCAAGACTGACTAGGTGTGTGAGTAACTCTATGGATGAGTGGTGATGTGTGAGTGTCTGTATAGGTATATGAGTGCAAATGATAGTGCTGCATTGATAAGTGACTGCATGTATGAGTGACTGTATTGGTTGAATCAGTGGACGTGTGTAAACCTAGGAATCAGTGAGTGGGTATGTACTAACTGGTATTGGTGTGTCTATGGGTTAGAAAATGATAGTCTCTATTTTAGAGTGGGTGTATCAAAGGTTATATTAGGGTGTGAGGAGGTACATCAGATTATCACGTGGATGATGTCATCAGTGATGTTATCAGTGATGTCATTTGAGATGTCATCAGTGATGTCATCAGTGATGTCACTGACCATGTAATGAATGATGTAATATGTGACGTCATCAGCAGTGCATTGTGGGGGCGCGAGTTATAGTTAGCTCAACTAACTATAACGGCTGAATTTCTCTGGTTTTGTACGAGTGAAATGTCCAACTTACTATAACGTCCCTGGAACCTATGGTTTTTTCAGTGAATTTCTATGGTTTTATAAATGCTAATTTCTAACTATAACGTCCCTGAAACCTATGGTTTTTTCAGTGAATTTCTATGGTTTTTTAAATGCTAATTTCTAACTATAACGCCCCTGAAACCTATGGTTTTTTCAGTGAATTTAAATGATAATTTCTAACTATAACGTCCCTGAAACCTATGGTTTTTCAGTAAATTTCAAAGGTGTTTTAAATGCTAATTTCTAACTATGCCTACAGAAGTAGGACATGTGAAGAAAGAGGAAGAAAAGCGCAGAAAGAAGCAAGAGAAATGCAGATAGAAGCAACAGAAGTCCAGAAAGATGAAGAAAAGTGCAGAAAGAAGCAAGAGATATGCAGAAAGAACCAACAGAGGTACAGAAAGAGGCCTTGTTGCAAAGTCATCCTGTGCCCCCAACTTTTTGCTGACTGGTACTGGTGGTAACTGACTCTGACTAACCAGGCCCGGAGCTAGTGCTCTGCTGAAAGACACTTAGAATACAGTGAAAACACCTACATACACTAGGGTACACTATGGGTTGGGGTACCCCTGTGATTGGCATGACCTCCCCTGTAAGGCCCTAGTATATAATAGGGCAGGGGATTAAAACTACCTCTAACTTAGAGGTGCAGAAAGAGGCAAGAGAGGTTCATAATCAGGCAGGAAAGATGCAGAAACAGGGAACAGAGGTGCAGAAAGAGGCAAGTAAGGTGCAGAAAGAAGCAAGAGCAGTGCAGAAAGAACCAGCAGAGGTGCAAAAAGAGGCAAGAGGGGTGCAGAAAAAGGTAGGAGGGGTGCACAAAGAGGCAAAAGAGGTACAGAAAGATGCAGGAGGGGTGCAGAAAGAAAGAAGAGAAGTGCAGAAAGAGGCAAGAGAAGTGCAGAAAGAAGCAACAGAGGTGCAGAAGGAGGCACGAGGAGTGCAGAAAAAAGGAAGAGGAGTGCAGAAAGAAGCATCAGAGGTACTGAAAGATGCAAGAGAGGTGCAGAAACAAGCAAGAGAAGTGCAGAAAGGCAAGAGAATTGCTGAAAGAAGCAACAGAGGTTTAGAAAGAAGCAAGAGAAGTACAGAAAGAAGCAAGTGAGGTGCAGAAAGAAGCGAGAGCAGTGCAGAAAGAACCAACAGAGGTGCAAAAAGAGGCAAGAGGGGTGCAGAAAGAGGTGGGAGAGGTGCAGAAAGAGGCAAGAGAGGTACAGAAAGAGGCAGGAGGGGTGCAAAAAGAAGGAAGAGAAGTGCAGAAAGAGGCAAGAGAATTGCTGAAAGAAGCAACAGAGGTGTAGAAAGAAGCAAGAGAAGTGCAAAAAGATGCAAGTGAGGCGCAGAAAGAAGCAAGAGCAGTGCAGAAAGAACCAACAGAGGTGCAAAAAGAGGCAAGAGGGGTGCAGAAAAAGGTAGGAGGGGTGCGCAAAGAGGCAAGAGAGGTACAGAAAGAGGCAGGAGGAGTGCAGAAAGAAGGAAGAGAAGTGCAGTAAGAGGCAAGAGAATTGCTGAAAGAAGCAACAGAGGAGTAGAAAGAAGCAAGAGAAGTGCAGAAAGAGGCAAGTGAGGTGCAGAAAGAAGCAAGAGCAGTGCAGAAAGAACCAACAGAGGTGATGAAAGAAGCATGAAGGGTGCAGAAAGAGCAAGAGAAGTGCAGAAAGAGGCAACAGAGGTACAGAAAGAGGCAAGAGATGTGCAGTAACAGGCAGGAAAGGTATAGAAACAGGGAACAGGGGTGCAGAAAGAGCCAAGAGTGGTGCAGAAAGAGGGAAGAGAAGTGTAGGAAGAGGCAAGAGAGGTGCACAAATAGGGAAGAGGGGTGCAGAAAGAGGCAGGAGGGGTGCAGAAAGAATTAACAGAGGTGCCGAAAGAGGCAAGAGAGGTGCAGAAAAAAGCAAGTGAAGTGCAGAAAGAGACAACAGAGGTGCAGAAAGACGCAAGCGAGGTGCAGAAACAAGCAAGAGAAGTGCAGAAAGAGCTAAGAGAATTGCTGAAAGAAGCAACAGAGGTGTAGAAAGAAGCAAGAGAAGTGCAGAAAGAGGTAAGTGAGGTGCAGAAAGAAGCAAGAGCAGTGCAGAAAGAACCAACAGAGGTGCTGAAAGAGGCACAAAGGGTGCAGAAAGAGCAAGAGAAGTGCAAAAAGAGGCAACAGAGGTACAGAAAGAGGCAAGAGATGTGCAGAAACAGGCAGGAAAGGTGCAGAAACAGGGAACTGGGGTGCAGAAAGAGGCAAGAGTCATGCAGAAAGAGGGAAGAGAGGTGTAGAAAGAGGCAAGAGAGTTGCACAAATAGGGAAGAGGGGTGCAGAAAGAGGCAGGAGGGGTACAGAAAGAATTAACAGAGGTGCCGAAAGAGGCAAAAGAGGTGCAGAAAGAAGCAAGTGAAGTGCAGAAAGAGGCAACAGAGGTGCAGAAAGACGCAAGAGAGGTGCAGAAACAAGCAAGAGAAGTGCAGAAAGAGCTAAGAGAATTGCTGAAAGAAGCAACAGAGGTTTAGAAAGAACCAAGAGCAGTGCAGACAGAACCAACAGAGGTGCAAAAAGAAGCAAGAGGGGTGCAGAAAGAGGTAGGAGAGGTGCACAAAGAGGCAAGAGAGGTACAGAAAGTGGCAAGAGAACAGCAGAAAGAGGCAAGAGGGATGCAAAAAAGGGAAGAAGGGTGCAGAAAGAAGCAAGAGAGGTGCAGAAAGAAGCAAGAGAAGTGCAGAAAGAAGCAAGAGAGGTGCAGAAACAGGGTAGACGAGTGCAGAGAGAGACAACAGGGATGCAGAAAGAGACAACAGGGGTGCAGAAAGAAGCAAGAGAGGTGCAGAAAGAAGCAATAGAAGTGCAGAAAGAAGCAATAGAGGTGCAGAATGAGGCAATGGGGTGCAGAAAGAGGAGAGAGAAGTGCACAAAGAAGCAAAAGAGGTGCACAAAGAGGCAAGAGGGGTGCAGAAAGAGGCAAGAGCAGTGCAGAAAGAACCAAGAGATGTGCAGAATGAGGCCCGAGAGGTGCAGAAAGAGGTAAGAGATGAGCAGGAAAAGGAAGAAGGGTGCAGAAAGAAGCAAGAGAAGTGCAGAAAGAGGCAAGAGATGTGCAGAAAAAGGAAGAAGGGTGCACAAAGAAGCAAGAGAAGTGCAGAAAGAGGCAACAGAGGTACAGAAAGAGGCAAGAGAACTACAGAATGAGGCAAGAGAGTTGCAGAAACAGGCAAAAGGGGTGCAGAAAGAGGGAACAGGTATGCAGACAGAGGCAAGAGAGGTGCAGAAAGAGGGAAGAGGTGTACAGAAAGAGGCAAGAGGGATGCATAAATTTGCAACAGAGGTACAAAAAGAAGCATAAGCAGTGCAGAAAGAACCAACAGAGATGCAGAAAGAGGCACGAGGGGTACAGAAAGAGGCAAGAAAAGTGCAGAAAGAACCAAAAGAGGTGCAAAAAGAGGCAAGAGAACTGCAGAAAAAGGCATGAGAGGTGCAGAAAGAGTCAGGAGAGGTGCTCAAAGAGGCAAAAGGGGTACAGAAAGAGGCAAGAGGGGTGTAGAAAGAAGCAAAAGAAGTGCAGAAAGAAGCAACAGAGGTGCTTTAAGAGGTAAGAGGGGTAGAGAAAGAGGCAAGAGAAGTGCAGAAAAAAGCAAGAGAGGTGCCGAAAGAAGCAAGAGAGGTGCACAAACAGGCAAGAAAGGTACAGAAAGAGGGAACAGGGGTGCAGAGAGAGGTAAGAGGGATACAGAAATTTACACGAGAGGTGCAGAAAGAAGCAAGAGCAGTGCAGAAAGAAGCAAGAGAAGTGCCGAAAGAAGCAAGAGAGGTGGAGAAATAGGGAAGAGGGGTGCAGAAAGAGGCATGAGGGATGCAGAAATGTGCAAGAGAGGTGCAGAAAGAAGCAAGAGTAGTGCAGAAAGAACCAACAGAGGTGCAAAAAGAGGCAAGAGGGCTGCAGAAATAGGTTGGAGAGGTGCACAAAGAGGCAAGAGGGGTACAGAAAGAGGCAAGAGGGGTGCAGAAAGAAGGAAGAGAAGTGCAGAAAGAACCAACAGAGGTGCTGAAAGAGACAAGAAGGGTGCAGAAAGAGGCAAGAGAAGTGCAAAAAGAAGCAACAGAGTTGCAGAAAGAGGCAACAGAGGTGCAGAAAGAGGCAAGAGAGATGCAGAAAGAAGCAAGTGAGGTGCAGAAAGAGGCAAGAGAGGTGCAGAAAGAAGAGATTGAGGTTCAGAAAGACACAAGAGAAGAGCAGAAAGTAGCAAGTAGGGTGCAGAAAGAGGCAAGAGAGATATAGAAAGAGGCAAGATAAGTGTAGAAAGAGGCAAGAGAAGTGTAGAAAGTGGCACTTGAGGTGCAGAAAGACACAAGAGAGGTGCAGAAACAAGCAAGAGAAGTGCAGAAAGAGGCAAGAGAATTGCTGAAAGAAGCAACAGAGGTGCAGAAAGAGGCAAGAGAAGTGCAGAAACAGGCAGGAAAGGTGCAGAAAGAGGGAACAGGGGTGCAGAAAGAGGCAAGAGGGATAAAGAAATTTGCAAAGGAGGTGCAGAAAGAAGCAAAAGCACTGCAGAAAGGACCAACAGAGGTGCAGAAAGAGGCAAGAGGGGTACAGAAAGAGGCAAGAGAAGTGAAGAAAGAAGCAAAAGAGGTGCAGAAAGAGGCAAGAGAACTGAAGAAAAAGGCAGAGAGGTGCAGAAAGAGGAAGGAGAGGTGCACACAAAGGCAAGAGGGGTACAGAAAGAGGCAAGAAGGGTGCAGAAGGAAGCAAGAGAAGTGCAGAAAGAAGCAACAGAGGTGCTGAAAGAGGCATGAGGGGTGCATAAAGAGGCAAGAGAAGTGCAGAAAGAAGCAACAGAGGTGCAGAAAGAGGCAAGAGAGGTGCAGAAACAGGCATGAAAGGTGCAGAAAGAGGGAACAGGGGTGCAGAAAGAGGCAAGAGGGATACAGAAATTTGCAAAAGAGGTGCAGAAAGAACCATCAGAGGTGCAGAAAGAGGCAAGAGGGGTGTGAAAGAGGTAGGAGAGGTGCACAAAGAGGCAATAGGGGTACAGAAAGAGGCAATAGGGGTACAGAAAGAGGCAAGAGGGGTGCAGAAAGAAGGAAGAGAAGTGCAGAAAGAAGCAACAGAGGTGCTGAAAGAGACAAGAAGGGTGCAGAAAGAGGGAAGAAGGGTGCAGAAAGAGGCAAGAGGGGTACAGAAAGAAGCAAGTGAGGTGCAGAAAGAGGCAACAGAGGTGCAGAAAGAGTCAAGAGAGGTGCAGAAAGTAGAAGAAATTGGCAGAAAGAGGCAAGAGAAGTGCAGAAAAAGAAAGAAATGTGCAGAAAGAAGCAACAGAAATGCAGAAAGAGGCAAGAGAGGCGCAGAAGGAAGCAAGAGTGGTTTGCACACAATTAGTACCAATTTAACACCCACATTTAGCAATAAGTTCTAGGTTTGCAAAGGGCCTTCCACCACGCTGTAACACTTGTCGCTGCATTTTTGGTAACGTTTGAGCTAGAAACAAGGCTTTTTTTGTTCAAATCTGCAGATTAGGGAGCAGATGATGGATTATGTGGCTAATGCAGAAAATGTATAATTGTGTGAAAGTCGGTGCAGCCAAACAGTTGCATAATTCCAGTGGCCCTGTTCATACCTCGGACTAGGTCCACAAGTGCTCCTCAGTGGTTCCTTTTTTTGTCTCACTGAGTTCATAGTTGAACTTCTATGGAAACAAGGAAGACTAAACCTGAGGTTGCAACTCCACAACAAAGACTACTATGCCACATAATTACTCTCCATAACACATAATCCCAACCTACATAATTCCTACACACTAAATACCACATACTTTCTATCCACATAATTTCACTGCACAACTTACCACATAATTCCACTACACACAACGTACATCCACTCCACTCCAAAAAACATTAGTAAAAAACTTTTGAATTTACAACGCCAATAGCTCTAACTCTAGCAAATGTGAAACCTATTGCATTGCAAACCCTTCTTTAACTAGTAGACGCGTTTGCAGAGTGGTAGAGAAAGGGTGCTGGGCCTCCGACCAGCGCTCAGGAATTCCACTGCATAGGTCTTACAGGAGGTACCAGGAGGGCTTCTTGGCCCCCAAAGTCCCTCAGGAGTAAAGTGGACTTCATCCCCTATCTCGTAGTCTGCAAGGAGATGCATTTGCAGAGTGGTGGAGAAAGGGGGGCATGGCCTCCAAAGACGTCTTAGCAATCCCACTGTGTGGGACTTACTGGAGGTAACAGGAGGGGTAGTTGGCCCCCAAGGACAACCTTGGGGCCAACTACCCCTCCTATTACCTCCAGTAAGTCCCACACAGCAGGATTGCTAAGCTCTCATAGCAGGCCATGCCCCCTTTGCCCACCACTCTGCAAACGCGCTCCCTGGCGCACTCTTGGATGGGGTTTGAAGTCCCCTTCGCTGATGGGGGTCCTTTAGGGGCCAACTAGCCTACTTCTTACCTCCAGTAAGCCCCACACCGTGGGATTGCTGAGAGGTGGACAGAGGCCACGCCCCCTTTCTCCACCACTCTGCAAACGCACCTCCTGGCGCATTCTAAATTGGGGTATTAAGCCCCCTTCATTCCTGAGGGTCTAAGGAGGTCAACTAGCTCACCAGGTACCTCCAGTAAGCCCCACACAGCTGGATTGCTGAGAGTGGTCCGAGGCCACGCCCCCTTTTTACACCACTCTGCAAACGCAGCTCCTGGCGCACTGCTGCTCGGGGGATGAAGTCCACTTGTGTCCTGAGGTCCTCAGGACACAAGAGGAACTCATCACCCCATCAGCAGTGCGCCAAGAGACGCGTTTGCAGAGTGGTGTAAAAAGGGGCATGGCCTCAGACCACCTCTCTGCAATCCAGCTGTGTGGGGCTTACTGGAGGTACCTGGAGGGCTAGTTGGCCCCCAGGGACCCTCAGGAATCAAGGGGACTTAATCCCCCAATTCAGAACGTGCCAGGAGGCGCGTTTGCACAGTGGTGCATGGAGGGGGTGGGGCCTCCGGGGAATTCTGGCTTCTGCTTTTTTGGAAGGGGGGCTGTGTGGCCCTCCTTCCCTTAATAATTTTTGGGCCCTGGGGACCCCATCCCCCAGGGCCTGAGCATTTTTTTATTTTTTTATTAAAAAGACGGGAAGGGGGCCGCATGGCCCCCCTTTCCTGGGCCACTATTGGCCCCGGGGACCCCATCCCCCGGGGCCTGGCCTCGTTTTTTTTTTTTTTTAAATTATTTCTCCTGGGAGGGGGGCCGCGTGGCCCCCCTCCCCTGGGCCACTTCTGGCCCCGGGGACCCCGTCCCCCAGGGCCCGACCTCGTTTTTTTTTTTAATAAACATTTTCCGGGGAGGTGGACCGCGTGGCCCCTCTCCTCTGGGCCAATTATGGCCCCAGGGACCCCATCCCCGGGGCCTGGCCAGCCTTGGTTTTTTAAATATTTATTTGGAGGGGGGCCACGTGGCACCCCCTCCTGAGGCCCATTATGGCCCCGGGGACCCCATCCCCCGGGGCCGGCCTTCTGAATTTTTTTTTTTAATTTTTAAATTAAAGGGGAGGGGGACCGAGTGGCCACCATCCTGGGCCACTTCTGGCCCTGGGGACCCCATCCCCCGGGGCCGGCACATAGCGTTGGGGGCTGTGGGGGGAGCCCCAATGCCCCCATGGTCCCAGCCGGCTCCCCGTCTCCTGCGGGAGCCGGCATTGCTTTTGAGCAAGGAGAGCTGCTAACATGCAGCTCCCCTTGCCCAAAAGCAATTCTGCTTTGCTTCGTTGAAGCGAGTGTAGGTTTCCTGCTCTCGCTTCAACGAAGCAAAGCAGAGTTTGCTATGGTAGGGCGGGAGCCATGCTCCCGCCCTCTCATAGCACACAGCAATGTCCCAGGGTGGGCACCCCGGGACATTGCAGGAGCCGGCCCAGGGGGGTGGTGGTCCCCAGGGCCATCAAGGGCTCCAGGAGGGGGGTGCGCGGCCCCCTCCCTTCATTTGCATAGCCCCGGGGAGGTGGTGGTTCCTGGGGCCGGGGGTCCGTAACGGACCCCCACATTAACATAATTTGTGCCCTGGGGAGTTGGTGGTCCCCAGGGCAGTGTAGGGAGGGGCATGAGCCACCCACACACATTTTAATTATCGAAGCCCCGGGGAGGTGGCGGTCCCCAGGGCTTCAGAGGGCCCGTGAGGCCCCCGCACATAAATAAAGCTTTCCCCAGGGAAGTGGCAGTCCCGAGGGCTTGGGGGAACCCAAGAGGCCCCCCGCCCTTATTTCAATAAAGCCCCGGGGAGGTGGTGATCCCCGGGGCTGTGGGGGGGCCGCGTGCCCCCCACACATAAATTATAATGCCCCGGGGAGGTGGCGGTCCCCGGGGCTGTGGGGGCCCCCACACCATAATTTACAATTGCCCCCGGGACCTGGCCCACCCGGGGGCTTTTTAACAAACGAAGCGCGAAAGTCCGCGCTTTGTTTCTTTTTTTAATTTCGACCGGATTTACGCACCCAGCGCCAATTCGGGCAATTTTTTTTTTTTTTTAAATGCTTTTTTTGGGCCTGGGGTCCCTGTGAGACCCCCTGACCAGGCCTAGGGGGTCAGGGTGTTTCTACACTGCCCCCTTTCTTGTTTTTTTACATTTTTTTAAACTGGTTTCTTGTGACTCGGTTACCGAGTCACAAGATGGCTGCCAACACATTCCGGTTTGGAGTGTTGGCAGCCAATCAGAATTGAGCTCGTGCTTGGAAGGGTTTGCGAACCCTCCTCGGTGCTTAGATATCGATATTTTTATTTTTTTAATTTCTCAGCAACTACTGAACGGGTTTACACCATTTAAAAAAAAGCACACTTTCTAGACCAAGACCTACCTTTTTGCCAAATTTGGTGTAATTCCATTCAGCAGTTCAGGCTGTAGCTTTGTTTAAAGTTTCTATGTTAATGATGCTTTTAAAGCGCACTGTTAACCTATGGAAATTAACATGGAGAAAACGCGTTTTGGGACCCCCCTTTTTTTCCGGCCCCCGCTTGATGAATCACCCCAAAACTTTCAAGACAGAACCTGATCTGAGTGAACCCTTTTTTTGGAAAATTTCGCAAAGATTCGTCAAACGGCGCCAAAGATATTGGCAAATCAAAAAATGCTTTTCCTATGGAAACTAGATCCTAACTATAACTACCTACTGGCGACCGCCAGTAGGTAATATATATATATATATATATATATATATATATATATATATATATATATATATATATATATATTCTATGGACAGTGCTAAATCATTTATCAATGATATCAACTGTAATGATTTAAATTTGGAGTTCAATACCACCATCAGCACTGACACTGTAGAATTTTTAGATGTAAAAATGTATGTTTCAGACAACACACTACAGTCCACCCTCCATAGAAAAATCACTGCAGGTAATTCTACCCTTCACACCACCAGTTTTCACCCAAAACATCTTATAGCTAGCATTCCATACGGAGAAATGCTGCGCTTGCGCAGAATCTGCAGCAATCACACAGACCTAGCCAAATGCCAATTGGAGTCTGAATTGAGATTCAAAGCCAGGGGTTACACTGATAAGACTATCACTGCTGCAATCACCAAAGCCAATTCATTTCCCAGAGAGCTGTTACTAGAGAACACATCCACAGAGACCACTGTTGATACAGACACTCAAGCGGACCTGGCCACTAAGGGATATGTAACTACACGCCTCATCATGACTCACAACACTGAGTCAAGAGCACTCAAATCCATTTTCAACAAACACTGGGGCATTATCAAAACAGACTCCACACTAGGACCCATAGTTTCCCCTAGGCCTGACATCACCTACAGGAGAGCCTGGTCCATGCATGACACTATAGTCAGAAACAGCCCTGAAATAACCAATACCACCAATTGGTTAACTAATGTTAAAGGTTTTCGTAAATGCAGCAGTTGCAGGGCTTGCAGATTTGGAGTTAACACCCCCAAATCTCGGCAGAATTCAGAAGCAAACCCATAATGATGCAACAGAAACTCACATGCAGAACAGAATTCGCAGTGTACATTCTTACTTGCAGGTGCAGACTAAAATATGTAGGGAGCACTAAGCTCCAAGTGCACCTACGGATTTTGCAACACATCAGAGCCATTGTCAACAGTGACCCGACATACCCTGTCGCCAGGCACTTCAAAGAGACACACCAGAACAACTTAGACCACCTTAAATACTGCGTCATTGATAGCATTCCGCCACTCAGACGGGGTGGCAACAGAGAAGAAATTGTTGAGACAACTGGAGTCGAAATACATAATAGAACTCAACACTAAGGCCCCGGCAGGATAAACATCAGTGAAGACCTTTATAACTTTTTATAACTTCTTATAGTGTCCTTCTACAATATTCACTCCAGTCTTGCGCTCTGAGAATTTCGCCAATATGACATTTTTAGAAGACGGCTGACTTTAAGTTAGATGTCCACTTTTTAATCCACTACAAACACAGTTTTTAACTATTCTGCTCCAATCACGCCTATTCCTTTAGCGGCTGTTTGGATTTTTGTCTTCACCACATCTCACGGCACCAACACTAAGTTTTCCCACTATTATGCACTCATTTTTAACTTTACCCATAAGTGACTGCACTGTATAGCATTTTTTCACTTATTTGACATATTCTTTGGCAGTTGACTCGATTTCCATACATCAGGCTCAGCCCTCAACATGTTAAGATTAAACTCTAGCAACATCAAGGCCCTTCGTCCGCACCAGCACTAAGCTTACAATATACAACCGCATTAGTTGCGCTCTGACAGATACAGAGACTTTGGCATTGGCTTCCACACACTTTTACTAACATGAATGGGTTTTATACATTGTTCCCCTCCTAGTTACCATGGTACACCAGATTCCTCCCACATTTAATTGTGCCACATGGCATTCATGGTTTCTAGGATGTATTCACACACCCACGATTAATGAGGAATACCGTTTAATTTTGTTTTCCAACAGACATAATTTGGGAGACTTACAAACCCAATTCTTGCATTTATTTAGCATTTTTTAATCTTTTACAATGCAGCCAGCACCGCCATTACACGAGCTTACCTTCTAGTCTGCCACACACAACTGATGTTATAGAACATATGGCCATCTACACCTACATATAGAGGGGTAGTCTTTTTTCTATGCCTGCTACCAAAACTGCTTGTCATTGCTGCGCCTAGTCATCACTGTATGACAAGATGTTTTACTACATGCTGCAAAAGTGTAACATTTTCTGCCTTGTCACTATGAACATAGTAAAGTCACTCATGTCACTATAAATTGTATGCCTCTCACCTTAGCGTACTATGTGATCAAGACCACAGGCTTGTGGTCGAAACGCGTCATCCTGACATGCTAAGACAATAAATTCTCTTTATTGTATCTTCAACTGGAGTCTGTGCCCTTGTTTGGCCCACCGCGGTCGTTCTCTGGGAGCCTGGTTTCATGTTCAAGCGGAGCACGACTGACTCTGCACCACAGAACCCCTCTTTGCCACAAAGGGCTCGTGTGATTTCTTTTAGTCATACGAAGGATTGTCTCTCCGGGAGGAGAACGAAACAAATCACTGCCCCCTGCCCAGCCCGGATAAAGCTGCTAATATCTTGCCACGGTAGAGCTGTGCGCTGAGTCGGAGGACCCGTCCATCACCTTGATACCAGTGGGTGAGTGTATGCATGCAAGGGAGTTGGCAGGTTAAAAAGAGGTTATAAGATTGGCTGTCACATCACATTGACATTGACATTTGTATATAATTTATCGACAGCCACAACTTAATTCTGTCCTACACAGCATGTCAAAACAAGCGCTGCAAGAAAGGGAAGCAGCTGCAGATGCATTATTTAACAACCTTCCAGCACTGGACATCCTACAACAAGCCCCTGCGGCTGTAGAAAGATACTTGGAAACTTGCTCTTGATCGGGGGGGTTGTAGCGAGGAACGTTCTTATCCTCCTTTGCGTTTTTGCACATTTTGTAGTCTGTACCGGCACCTTTACTTGCTTTTTAACAAATACAAGGGTGAAATTGTTTTAATTTTTAAACCAATGAATTGAAGTTAATGCAATTGTTTTAACTGTTTAAATCAAAGCGCATTCGAACCCCGGCGGTGTCCACCTGTTAGAGTGGGCCCGTCGTGCTGTGGGGTCAGCGCTCTAGTTGTTGCGCAGTGTCGCGTATATAGCGTCACACTGGAGCGACCGCGCAGCGAAAGATACTTGGAAACTTGCTCTTGATTTGGGGGGTTGTAGCAAGGAACGTTCTTATCCTCCTTTTCGTTTTTGCACATATTGTAGTCTGTACCGGCACCTTTACTTGCTTTTTAACAAATACAAGGGTGAAATTGTTTTAATTTTTAAACCAATGAATTGAAGTTAATGCAATTGTTTTAACTGTTTAAATCAAAGCGCATTCGAACCCCGGCGGTGTCCACCTGTTAGATTGGGCCGGTCGTGCCGTGGGGTCAGCGCTCTAGTTGTTGCGCAGTGTCATGTATATAGCGTCATACTGGAGCGACCGCGCAGCGGATGCGCGCAGTGGGCGCGCCTAAGGCAAGCCTGTCTGCGCCCGTCCGCGCACCGGCCGCACACAGCGCCAGCCATGCTGCCGGTTCTCGCAATATGATTGCGGACTCTCCCAGTTATAGATATTCAGGGGAGCAACTTCGTGACATAGGTAAGCGGGGAAATGGCTTCAGCGATCCCATACTGGATAATTCAGTGGGGGCAGACCTGGATTTCCTAAAAAATGATACGTTGAAATGCGGCCTTCTTAATGTGAGGTCACTCCCCAAACACTCCACGGAGATCCAACTCCTGTTAGAAATGCATAATCTTGACACTCTGTTTATGACAGAGACATGGACGGAGGCAGGGCTGGACCTTGAGCTGGGGCTGGCATGCCCAGTGGGGTACAAAGCATTTCATAAACCCAGGCCCAGTGGTAGAGGCGGAGGGACTGGGATCATCTTCAAGGATTCTTGGGACATGATCCCTTTAGATATAGATGAGGTCGCATGCATGGAAATATTGGGTTTCTCTGTAAAAGTCCGGACGGGGCATGCCTTGACTGGCATGGTCTGCTATAGACCTCCGGGGGCAGCTAATGCACAACAACAGCAGAATCTGGTTGATGTGATCAGTAATATGGCCCTCTCCCACAATAGACTGTTAATATTGGGAGATTTTAACTTATGGTCTAATGGGAAAATGGATACAGCTTACAACAATGTTATTCAGTCCTGCGCAAACATGAATTTGCTGCAATGGGCCTTAGAACCGACTCATAAAGAAGGACACGTATTAGATCTGATCTTTTCCGGGGCAAACTCGATTGTAATGGATAAAATCTTACCGGTGGGATGGTCTGATCATTACTTGGTCAAATTTAGAGTGGTTCACATTAGGAGGACCAGGTCCTTGCCCAAGGAAGAAAGGAGTTTCCTAGGCAGGGATTGGAAAGGTCTACTGAAGAGGGCAAAAACATCCCCTGTTTTTCACTTAGAGACACTTTTTGACCCTAGGAAGCAGGTAGCGGAAAACTACACAGCCTTTTGTGGGCAACTAACTAGAAAAATCGACCAGTTTGCCCCTCTCAAGAACATCAGGAAACGGGGAAGACCTTCTGCTCTGTGGTACACTGATGTATTAAGGAACCATAAGCTGGATTGCAAGCAGGCAGAAAGACAATGAAGAAAGCATTATGCTGAGAATGAAAAAGCTATCTGGAAGGAGAAATTATCTAATTATAAAAAAGAAATAGCTACTGCCAAAGCTGAATACTTTGCAGATCTTATCTTGAAGTCATCCAACAGTACCAAATGTATTTTTAAAATAGTGAGAGACATGGCCACCCCTGAATGTACAAATAATAAGATTGTGCCTTCACAAGAGTTATGTGATGGACTGGCATCCTTCTTTCAGGAGAAGATAAGCAAGATCGTTGAAGGACTGAAATCAGAGGTCTTACCCAGTATTAATGAAAGGGATAGAAGAGAAACATCAATTACTAACGGAGCCAGGGACGAGAGGCTCGGGCCATTGAAGCAGGAGACCACCCTGGACCACTTCGAGCTGCCCTTGGAAGAAAAGTTTGTCAGGGTGGCCTCGGGAGTCTCCTCAGGCTCACCGTTGGACCCCATTCCCCAAAAACTATGGAAAGAGCTAGGCCCCGAGGTCTGTCCAGTCCTACGTCAGTTGTGTGGTCAGTCCCTCAGTAGTGGGTTGGTACCACCCTGCTGGAAGCAGGCGGTAATAACACCCCTTCTGAAAAAACCCTCATTGGACCCAAACTGCCCTAGAAACTATAGACCAATCTTCCTCTTACCATACCCAGTAAAGATAGTGGAACGCCTGGTGAGCCGGGCACTTTCCCTTTTTCTGGAGGCCAAAAACAAGCTGGAGGATGAGCAGTTTGGTTTCCGCCCAGGTCACGGGACGGAGACAGCGCTGGTAACCGTGTTGGATAATCTTCGAATGCGTGCGGACAAGGGACAATCAGCGATTCTAATTCTTCTGGACCTGTCCGCCGCATTCGACACGGTGAACCATGCCATCCTGCTTGCAAGGCTGGAAGAAATGGGGGTGGTGGATATGGCTTTGAGTTGAGTTCAATCCTATCTGGCTGAAAGACGACAGGCAGTAGCCCTCCCCTTTTTCAATCAGAATTTGTTAATAATGAGCATGGGGTACCCCAGGGGTCTTCAATCAGCCCCATTTTATTCAATGCCTACATGCGGCCACTTCTGGATGTCATCAAAGCTCATAATATTAGTGTGGTTAACTATGCTGATGACACCCAGCTTATAGTGTCCATGGAAGGCGACCATGCTAACTCCCAAGAAACATTCCATAAATGTATGCGGGAAATGGTGAGCTGGTTGAGAAACAACTCACTACAGTTTAACAACGACAAAACGGAGATTCTGCACTGCGGTGTGGGCAGAGTGCCGCTAGTTTTACCAATTGACTTCTGGCCTATCCCCACAGACGCCCCCTTGGTACCCGTGAACACGGTACGCAATCTGGGGGTCAGCTTCAATGATAAGCTGAACTTGGAATCTCATGTCAATAAGCTGGTTGGAAGCTGCTACACTCTCATTAGAGGTCTCCGGAAGGTGCTGCCATTGCTACCTTCTCAGGCCAGAGCTACAGTGGTTAGGAGTGTTATCTTGAGCCGCCTGGATTATTGTAATGCCTTGCTACTGGAGTCCCCAAGATATGTGATCACGAGGCTCCAGAGAATTCAGGCGGCAGCAGCGAAACTTGCATTGACAAGACCATGTCGGTCATCAACATCCCAGGCGTTAGCGGAGCTGCACTGGCTCCCGGTGACCCAAAGGATAATGTTCAAGTCTTTGTGCATTGTATTTAAAGCACTAAATGGACTTGGGCCAAAACCGCTTCAGGGTAGGTTCGGTTGGTATGCACCGGTACGCAGCCTACGGTCCTCGTCAAGCAATCTTGCCATTATCCCGAGGATAAAGAGATCTACAATGGGGGGAAGAGCGTTCGGCGTGGCAGCTGCCCGCCTCTGGAATAGCCTTCCTTTGGAATTGAGGCAAATACAGGACTTATTGTTGTTTCGAAAGAAAGTCAAGACTTGGCTCTTCCCTAGAGCATAATCATTCGGTTCAGCCCCACTGCTCACCCGCCAGCATCTTACTCGTATCTTAGCGCCAGGATACCCATAGGGTTACAGTGCACTTTACAAATGTCGATACAAACCAATACAATACAAGTGGCGATATCAAATCCAAACTTAAAAACCTGGAAAAACTTATGCGCAATGAACTTACTAAATGGTGGGAGGGCAAGTCCCTGCAAAAATACCGCGATGTAGGACGGATTCCACGTGGCCTAAGGATCATGTTAGCTCCAAGTTTCGACAATCCCAACCCACTCATGCTCAAAGAGTGGGCGGAGAGCAACTTAGAGGCTTCTATGCGCCTAATAATTATCCTCAACAAGTATGCTGACATTGATCGAAGGGAACTTCAAGACAAAATTGACAAAATTAATGAGGAACTCGACAGCTCAGACCAAAAAGAAGTTGTGAGCAAAGGCCGTGAGGAAATAATGGCAAGATTGAAAAAACATGAAGAAACTATAAAGAAACGCAAGGCATTTAAATTTGCGCGAGATAAGTCTGACTATGAGTGTGGGCAGATTTTCACCTTCGCGAGGAAATTTGATTCAGCAAAAAGACAAAAGCTCAATACTCTAACCAAAGTTACCGCACTAACATCATCAGCTGCCATGTCCCGTGATCCAACTGACTCGGCATCAACATCTGACCTGAGTTCCACTGTCGACACCGGCACGGACTCAGAAGACGGCAGCATCACAAGCAATAGTGACCCCAGACTGAGAAACAACTTCAGCTCAACGGAGGAACTTGGGGGCAGATTTACAAGCCCCTTGCGCCACTTTTGCGTCACTTTTAACATGGGAAAAGTGACGCAAAAGTGGCGCAAGGGCCTTGTAAATCTGCCCCCTGGTTTTTAAGTCGAAAACAGGCGCCAAACACTGCGGCCACGATTACCGAAGAAACAAAACACAGGCGGAACTGCAGAAGGAGGGAGCGCAGAAAGCGCAGGAAATCAAAGAGGAAACTTCAACAAAAAAAGAGGCAACTGGAGACGAAAATAACCAGCAACTCCAATACAGTTATCAATATCTCGGATCTACAACTAACAGAGGCGGAAAAACAACTTCTCTCTTTAGGTTTGACCTACTGCCCAGAAAGCAGTTTCAATTACACCACCACTCGAATTGACATTTTTAATTTTATTCGGAAACTTAAACTCATCAAATTTTTCAAACAAAAACATGGCAACACATCCCTACCTTCCAACAGCAGTGTGGGGTTCACACGCCAGATACTCTTGCAGTTTCAGACATTGCCATCATCAGAACTATGTCTGAGCTAGAATCTCCAAATGTCGATCCCTCTACGCAAGTACTATTACATAACGCTGGCATTGACACACCGACCTCCATCAGGAGTCCGTTCAAGCCACCATCCACTTTCACTCCCTCCATGCCTAGAGATGCCATTGACATTTACAATGATGTCATTGTGGAAGAAGTCAAGAATTTGCACAAACGAAGAACCCGTGCAAAAAGAATTTCAAATACAAACAATATATGGACCTCATGAGTAAACTCAAAGCCAGAACTGATATAATCATCAACAAATCAGACAAAGGAGGTAACATCGTCCTATGGCCTAAAGACATGTACATGGAAGAAGCCCACAGACACCTGAATGATGACACATGTTATAGGCCTACCAACATGAAGGAAGTGATCGCTAGTGGCAAAGAACTCAAAATATGCTTAAACAATTACAGGACTCAAGGCGCACTCAGCAAAGATGAGTTCAAATTTCTGAACAATGAATTTCCTGTATTACCAATTTTGTACTTCCTGCCTAAAGTACACAAGGAAACATCGCCGGTACCTGGCAGGCCTATTATATCGGCACGCAAAAGCCTTTGCGAAAACATATCGAAATATGTGGATTATTTCTTACAAGAGCACGTCACCAAACTACCTACATACTTGAGAGACACTAGCGATTTCCTGCTTAAAATCAAAAACATTCCGTGGTCACCAGACTGTATCCTGATGTCCCTCGACATAACTTCACTCTACACGAGCATCCTTCACCCTGATGGACTGAATGCATGCCGTGAATTTTGACCAAACGACCTATCCACTGTTATAAACATAATGATCTCATCATGTTTCTTATTGAGTGGTGCCTACAGCATAACTATTTTATGTTTAACAACAAGATATACCAGCAGCTCAGGGGTGTGGCTATGGGGGCCTGCTTTTCCCCAGCTACGCCTGCCTCCATGTGGGCTGGTGGGAGGAGCGGGTCCTCCAGGTCACGCACTCTGAAGCCTGGTCCAACAACATTCTTTGCTGGCTACGTTACATAGACGATGTTTTTGTGGTATGGAGGGGTTCTATGGACAGTGCTAAATCATTTATCAATGATATCAACTGTAATGATTTAAATTTGGAGTTCAATGCCACCATCAGCACTGACACTGTAGAATTTTTAGATGTAAAAATTTATGTTTCAGACAACACACTACAGTCCACCCTCCATAGAAAAATCACTGCAGGTAATTCTACCCTTCACGCCACCAGTTTTCACCCAAAACATCTTATAGCTAGCATTCCATACGGAAAAATGCTGCGCTTGCGCAGAATCTGCAGCAATCCCACAGACCTAGCCAAATGCCAATTGGAGTCTCAATTGAGATTCAAAGCCAGGGGTTACACTGATAAGACTATCACTGCTGCAATCACCAAAGCCAATTCATTTCCCAGAGAGCTGTTACTAGAGAACACATCCGCAGAGACCACTGTTGATACAGACACTCAAGCTGACCTGGCCACTAAGGGATATGTAACTACACGCCTCACCATGACTCACAACACTGAGTCAAGAGCACTCAAATCCATTTTCAACAAACACTGGGGCATTATCAAAACAGACTCCACACTAGGACCCATAGTTGCCCCTAGGCCTGACATCACCTACAGGAGAGCCTGGTCCATGCATGACACTATAGTCAGAAACAGCCCTGAAATAACCAATACCACCAATTGGTTAACTAATGTTAAAGGTTTTCAGTAAATGCAGCAGTTGCAGGGCCTGCAGATTTGGAGTTAACACCACCCAAATCTCGGCAGAATTCAGAAGCAAACCCATAATGATACAACAGAAACTCACATGCAGAACAGAATTCGCAGTGTACATTCTTACTTGCAGGTGCCGACTAAAATATGTAGGGAGCACTAAGCTCCAAGTGCACCTACGGATTTTGCAACACATCAGAGCCATTGTCAACAGTGACCCGACATACCCTGTCGCCAGGCACTTCAAAGAGACACACCAGAACAACTTAGACCACCTTAAATACTGCGTCATTGATAGCATTCCGCCACTCAGACGGGGTGGCAACAGAGAGACATTGTTGAGACAACTGGAGTCGAAATACATAATAGAACTCAACACTAAGGCCCCGGCAGGATTAAACATCAGTGAAGACCTTAATAACTTTTTATAACTTCTTATAGTGTCCTTCTACAATATTCACTCCAGTCTTGCGCTCTGAGAATTTCGCCAATATGACATTTTTTAGAAGCCGGCTGACTTTAAGTTAGATGTCCAGTTTTTAATCCATTACAAACACAGTTTTTAACTATTCTGCTCCAATCACGCCTATTCCTTTAGCGGCTGTTTGGATTTTTGTCTTCACCACATCTCACGGCACCAACACTAAGTTTTTCCACTATTATGCACTCATTTTTAACTTTACCCATAAGTGACTGCACTGTATAGCATTTTTTCACTTATTTGACATATTTTTTGGCAGTTGACTCGATTTCCATACATCAGGCTCAGCCCTCAACATGTTAAGATTAAACTCCAGCAACATCTAGGCCCTTCGTCCGCACCAGCACTAAGCTTACAATATACAACCGCATTAGTTGCGCGCTGACAGATACAGAGACTTTGGCATTGGCTTCCACACACTTTTACTAACATGAAGGGGTTTTATACATTGTTCCCCTCCTAGTTACGATGGTACACTGGATTCCTCCCACATTTAATTGTGCCACATGGCATTCATGGTTTCTAGGATGTATTCACACACCCACGATTAATGAGGAATACCGTTTAATTTTGTTTTCCATCAGACATAATTTGGGAGACTTCAAACCCAATTCTTACATTTATTTAGCATTTGTTTATCTTTTACAATGCAGCCAGCACCGCCATTACACGAGCTTACCTTCTAGTCTGCCCCACACAACTGATGTTACAGAACATATGGCCATCTACACCTACATATAGAGGGGTAGTCTTTTTTCTATGCCTGCTACCAAAACTGCTTGTCATTGCTGTGCCTAGTCATCACTGTATGACAAGATGTTTTACTACATGCTGCAAAAGTGTGTCATTTTCTGCCTATATATATTAAACATATTTAAACTTTACAGAAACACACAGTCACTGGATGACAAATGACATCACTGATGATATCATCCAGTGACTGTGTGTTTCTGTAAAGTTTAAATATGTTTAATATATATAGGGAAAGGCGTATTGAAGAATGAGTGGGTGTATAAGTGTCTGAATGGATGATTTAGTAGGTGCGTGACTGACTCTATAAGTGAGTGATTAAACATATCTTACTGAATGCATGGGTTAGTGACTAAACTGTGTGAATGTCTGTATCCGTCTGTCTGTTGGTGTGTAAGCAGCCTCATGGGTTTGCGAATAGCTACATGAGTGTCTACGTGGGTTATTGATTGGTTGTCTGAGAATCTGTATGGGTGCCTGAGTGTTTGTGTGGGTGGGGTGTGTGTGACTCTGTGCATAGATATGTGAGTGGGTGATTCACTGGGTGCATGATTTGAAGAGTGCATCTGTGATGGACTGCTTGGGTGGGTGAGTGTGTGTATGGGTGTGTTAGTGAGTGAATGTATATCTCAGTGGTACATGTGCGAGTAACTACATATGTAAAAGGCAGTATATATGTGTGTTAGAGTATTTAAAAGGCTATAAGTGAGAGTGTGTGATTGTGAGAGTGGCTGTATGGATGCGTGTGTGCTTGTATCAGTTATTGTATAAGAGCGTAAGAATGTGCTAGTATTTGTATAAGTAAGTGAGCTGGTGTGTGTATAACTGTATAGGTGAGTAAATGGGTGTGTGATTAATTTTTTGCATGACTGACTAGGTGTGTGAGTACCTCTATGGATGAGTGGCGGTGTGTGAGTGTTTATATAGGTGTATGAGTGCATATGATAGTCCTGTACTGAGTGACTGTAAGTATGAGTGACTGTACGGGTGAGTGAGTAGATGTGTGTGTAGACCTAAGAATCAGTGAGTGGGTATGTAGTTATTGGTATTGGAGTGCGTATGGTTTTGAGAATGGCAGTCTGTAATTTAGAGTGGGTGTATCAAAATTTATATTAGGGTGTGAGAAGATGCATGAAATTATCACATGGATGATGTCATCAGTGATGTCATTTGAGATGTCATCAGTGATGTCATCAGTGATGTCACTGACCATGTCATGAGTGATGTAATATGTGACGTCATCAGCAGTGCATTGCGGGGGCGCGAGTTATAGTTAGCTGAACTAACTATAACGGGGGAATTTAACGGGTTTTGTACGAGTGAAATGTCCAACTAACTATAACTGTCCCTAAAACCTATGGTTTTTTCAGTGAATTTCAAAGGTTTTTAAATGCTAATTTCTAACTATAACGTGTCTGAAACCTATGGTTTTTTCAGTGAATTTCAAAGGTTTTTTAAATGCTAATTTCTAACTATAACGTGCCTGAAACCTATTGTTTTTTAAGTGAATTTCAAAGGTTTTTAAATGCTAGTTTCTAACTATGCCTACAGAGGTAGGACATGTGAAGAAAGAAGAAAAAACGCACAGAAAGAAGCAAAAGAAATGCAGAAAGAAGCAACAGAAGTCCACAAAGACAAAGAAAAGTACAGGAAGAAGCAAAAGATGTGCAGAAAGAACCAACAGAGGAGCAGATAGAGGCCTTGTTGCAAAGTCATCCTGTGCCCACAACTTTTTCAGACGGGTACTGGTGGTAACTGACTCTGACTAACCAGAGCCAGTACTATGCTAAAAGACACTTAGAACACATTGAAAACACCTACATACACTAGGGAACACTATGCGTTGGGGTACCCCTGTGATTAGCATGACCTCCTCTGTAAGTCCCTAGTACATAATAGGGCAGGGGATTAAAACTACCTCTTAAACGCGCTACAGGGCGCGTTTGCACAGTGGTGAAGGGAGGGGGGCCTGAGGTGACATGTGTTGCAAACGAGCCCCGTGGCACGTTTTAAGTTGCGGGATTAAGTCCCCTTGAATCCTGAGGTCCTGGGTCCCAACTAGCCCCCCAGGTACCTACAGTTAGGACCACAGAGCTGAGTTGCAGAGAGGCGTTCCGAAGCCACGCACCTTTTTTCACCTCTCTGCAACACAATTCTGTTGTGCTTACTGAAGGTACCTGGTGGGCTAGTTGGCCCCAGGGTCCTCAGGATTCAAGGGGAATATTCCCCAACTTAAAACGCACCACAGGGCGTGTTTGCGCACATGTCAACTGAGGCCCCGCCCCCTCCCTTCACCACTGTGCAAACGCGCCCCGTGGCGCATTTTAAATTGGGGGATTAGGTCACCTTGAATCCTGAGGGTCCCTGGGGCCCAACTAGCCCACCAGGTACTTCCAGTAAGCACCACAGGCCTGCGTTGCAGAGAGGTGGTCCGAGGCCACGCCCCTTTTTACACCTCTTTGCAACGCAGCTCTGTTGCGCTTACTGGAGGTACCTGGTGGGCTAGTGGGACCCCAGGGACCCTCAGGATTCAAGGGGACTTAATCCCCCAACTCAAAAGCACGCCACAGGGCGTGTTTGCACATATGTCATCTCAGGCCCCGCCCCCTCCCTTCACCACTGTGCAAACGCGCCCCGTGGCGCGTTTTAGGTTGTGGGATTAGGTCACCTTGCATCCTGAGGGTCCCTGGGGCCCAACTAGCCCACCAGCTACCTCCATAGCGCCACTAGAGCTGCGTTGCAGAGAGGTGTAAAAGGGCGTGGCCTCAGAACACCTCTCTGCAACGCAGCCCCCTACACATACTGGAGGTTCCTGGTGGGCTAGTTGGCCCCAGGGACCCTCAGTATTCAAGGGGAGTCGTTCCCCATCTGCAAACGCGCCAGGGGCGCGTTTGCAGAGTGCTCAAAGGAGGGGCGTGGCCTCCTGGCGCGATGCCGGTCTTTTATTTTCTTTTTTTTTAAAGAAGGGGTGTGGCCCCCCTTCTTTTTGTAATTTATTTGCCCTGGGGACCCCATCCCCCAGGGCATGGCCGCTATTTAAAAAAAAAAAACATTTGGAAGGGGGCCGCGTGGCCCCCCTCCCGAGGCCTTAATCGGCCACGGGGACCCCATCCCCCGGGCATAGCCTTTATTTAAAAAAAAAAAAAATGTTTTGGAGGGGGGCTACGTTGCCCCCCTTCTCAGGCCACTTATGGCCCCGGGGACCCCATCCCCCGGGGCCGGCCTTTGTTTTTTAATTTTTTTAATTTTTTAAAAATAATTTTGGGGAAGGGGGCCGCGTGGCCCCCCTCCCGGGCCACTTGTAGCCCCAAGGACCCCATCCCCCGGGGCTGGCCCTCTCCATTGGTTTCCTGCTCTCTTTTCCAAAATTCAAAGCAAGTTTGCTATGACAGGACGGGAGCCGCGAGGCTCCCGTCCTGCCATAGCAAACAGCAGTGTCCCGGGGGTAGGCACCCCGGTACACTGCAGGAGCCGGCCCTGGGGGGTGGTGGTCCCCAGGGCCATCACAGGCTCCAGGAGGGGGGCCGTGCAGCCCCCCTCCCAACATGTTCAAAGCCATGGGAGGTGGTGGTCCCTGGGGCTTTGGGGGTCCGAAACGGACCCTCATTTTAAAATTCTTAGTGCCCCGGGGAGGTGGCGGTCCCCGGGGTGTGTGGGGGGGCTCAAGCCCCCCCACACAGTTCATTACATTTAAAAAAAACAAGCCCCGGGGGGTGGCGGTCCCCGGGGCTGCGGGAGGGCAGAGTGCCATCCCGCCCCTTTTTTAATTGAAAGCCCCGGGGGGTGGCGCTCCCTAGGGCTTGGGGGGCCTAGAGGCCCCCCTTAAAATATATTTATAAACCCCCGCATGCCCCCGGGACTTGGCCCACCCGGGGGCCAAATAACAACGAAGCCCGGGCTTGCGCTTCGTTTTTTTCTTTTCACGGTGGGATCCGCGCACCCTAAGCGCATCCCGCCGATTTAAAAAAATACGAGGTAGTTTTAATCCCCCCTGCCCTATTATGTACTAGGGACTTACAGAGGAGGTCATGCTAATCACAGGGGTACCCCAACGCATAGTGTTCCTAGTGTATGTAGGTGTTTTCACTGTATTCTAAGTGTCTTTTAGCATAGTACTGGCTCTGGTTAGTCAGAGTCAGTTACCACCAGTACCCGATCTGAAAAAGTTGTGGCACAGGATGACTTTGCAACAAGGCCTCTATCTGCTCCTCTGTTGGTTCTTTCTGCACATCTTTTGCTTCTTCCTGTACTTTTCTTCGTCTTTGTGGACTTCTGTTGCTTCTTTCTGCATTTCTTTTGCTTCTTTCTGTGCGTTTTTCTTCTTTCTTCACATGTCCTACCTCTGTAGGCATAGTTAGAAACTAGCATTTAAAAACCTTGAAATTCACTTAAAAAACCATAGGTTTCAGGCACGTTATAGTTAGAAATTAGCATTTAAAAACCTTTGAAATTCACTGAAAAATTCACTTTTTTTGGCCCTGTGGGGCCTTGTGGGACCCCCTGAGCAGGCCTAGGGGGTCAGAGTGTTTCTACCCTGCCCCCTTTTTGCGTTTTGCGCACTTGTTTCTGTGCCTCGGTTCAAAATGGCGGCCAACACTTCCTGATTTGGAGTGTTGACAGCCAGTTGACAGCCAATTAGCATGCAGCTCGTGATCGGGAGGGTGCGCGGACCCTCCGCAGCCATAGATATATTTGTGATTTTACTTTTGATTTTCTCAGGAACTACTAAACGGATTTACACCATTTAACCAAAAGGCACGACACTGAACCAAGGGCTACCTTTTTGCCTAATTTGGTGTAATTCCGTTCAGCAGTTTGGGCTGTAGCTGCGACTAAAGGTTCCTATGGAAAATTACATGGGGAAAACACGTTTTGGGACCCCCCTTTTTTCTCGGCCCCCACTTGACGAATCACCCCGAAACTTTCAGGATAGGAGCGGACCGGAGCGGGCCATAAGTTTTGAGAATTTCGCAAAGATTCGTCAACCGGCGCCAAAGGTATTGGAAATAGAATGTTGCGAATTTCCTATGGAAAATAGGTCCTAACTATAACTATCTACTGGCGACCGCCAGTAGATAATATGTATATATATATATATATATATATATATATATATATATATATATATATATATATATATATATATATATATATATATATATTATATATATATATATATATATTCACTGAAAAAACCATAGGTTTCAGGCACGTTATAGTTAGAAATTAGCATTTAAAAAACCTTAGAAATTCACTGAAAAAACCATAAGGTTTTAGGGACAGTTATAGTTAGTTGGACATTGCACTCGTACAAAACCCGTGAAATTCCCCCGTTATAGTTAGTTCAGGTAACTATAACTCGCGCCCCCGCAATGCACTGCTGATGACGTCACATATTACATCACTCATGACATTGTCAGTGACATCACTGATGACATCACGCTAATTTCTAACTATAACTCGCCTGAAACCTATGGTTTTTCAGTGAATTTCAAAGGTTTTTTAAATGCTAATTCCTAACTATAACGTGTCTGAAACCTATGGTTTTTTCAGTGAATTTCAAAGGTTTTTAAATGCTAATTCCTAACTATAACGTGTCTGAAACCTATGATTTTTCAGTGAATTTCAAAGGTTTTGTAAATGACAATTTTTAAATGTATTAATTGTTATATTTATTTTTTGATACTGATTTACAACATTTTTTTAAACTATTTATTTTTAGATATTTTATTTTTTAAATTACATTGTAATTACATTATACATTACATTACAAAATATACTTTCTCAGAATGAATTACTTTAGTTTAAATACTTTGCAAATAGGCAATAGACTTTTAAGTACAGTAGTTACAGTTGTTGCAATGGGCAACACAATTTCAAAAACAAAGCAACATTGAGCTCAATGTGAATTTCTAGTTAAATGCAATTAGTTACTTTATGGATTACTTTTCTAACCACAGGACTGGATCCTAGATTCAGTCCTGGGACATCTCCTGTAAACAGTTGAGTAAAAGCGTTTTGGTTGCAGTAGTGATTTTTAAGGAATATTATTGTATTTTAAAAGTTGACACTTAGAAACTTTTTCATATAGAATCACCAATGTTATCCTAAGGCTGGAAATTCACTTAGCAGGTAAGTAGTGTTATCGTTACTTTTTCTTACTCAGTGGTGGATCCTGGAACCAGCACTGGTGCATCTCCTGTAAACAGTTGAAAGAATGCGTTTAAGTCACACATGCGATTTTTAAGGAATATTTGTAGTTTGTGAAAATCGACACTTTGAAACTTTTCTGCTGAAAACCAGACAATGGATTCCTATGGAAGGAAATTCAGGTTACTGGTAAGTACGGTTAGAATTACTTTTCAGGGTCAGTGCTGGGCTAAAAGATGCAGCACTGGGTTCTCTCCTGATAACAGGTGAGTAAATCGGAATTCATAGTTCGGCTGATTTTAGAGAAATATTATAAAGTTCCAAAACTCCACACTTAGAAGAATTTCCAAGTGAAACCAGTCAATGTTAGCCTATGGAAGGAAATTCAAGTTACTGTTAAGTACGGTTAGAATTACTTTTCAGGGTCAGTGCTGGGCTAAAAGATGCAGCACTGGGTTCTCTCCTGATAACAGGTGAGTAAATCGAATTCGTATTTCGTCTGATTTTAGAGGAATATTTGTATGTTTCAAAAATCGACACTTAGAAACTTTTTCAGCAAAAAGCAGGCAATGATATCCTATGGAAGGAAATTCAAGTTACTGGTAAGTACGGTTAAAATTACTTTTCAGGATCAGTACTGGGCTGAAAGATGCAGCACTGAGGTCTCTCCTGATAACAGGTGAGTAAATCGGAATTCGTATTTCGGCTGATTTTAGAGGAATATTATAAAGTTCCAAAACTCCACACTTAGAAGAATTTCCAAGTGAAACCAGTCAATGTTAGCCTATGGAAGGAAATTCAAGTTACTGGTAAGTACGGTTAAAGTTACTTTTCAGGACCAGTACTGGGCTGAAAGATGCAGCAATGAGGTCTCTCCTGATAACAGGTGAGTAAATCGAATTCGTATTTCGGCTGATTTTAGAGGAATATTTGTATGTTTCAAAAATCGACACTTAGAAACTTTTCAGCAAAAAGCAGGCAATGATATCCTATGGAAGGAAATTCAAGTTACTGGTAAGTACGGTTAGAATTACTTTTCAGGATCAGTACTGGGCTCAAAGATGCAGCACTGAGGTCTCTCCTGATAACAGGTGAGTAAATCGGAATTCGTAGTTCGGCTGATTTTAGAGGAATATTTGCACAATGGTGAAGGAAGGGGTGGGGCCTAAGGTGACATGTCTGCAAACACGCCCTGTGGCGCGTTTTAAGTTGGACAATTAATTCCTCCTCCATCCCGAGGGTCCCTAGGGGCCAACTAGCCCACCAGGTACCTCCAGTATGCGCCAGGGGCTGCGTTGCAGAGAGGTGTTCAGAGGCCCACGCCCCTTTTACAACACTCTGCAACGCAGCTCCGTGGCGCTTACTGGAGTACCTGGTGGGCTAGCCCCTAAGGACCCTCAGGAGTGAAGGAATTTATTCCCCATCTTAAAACGCGCCACGGGGCCTGTTTGCACACATGTCACCTGAAGCCCCGCCCCTCCCTTCACCACTGTGCAAACGCGCCCCGTGGCGCGTTTTAAGTTGGGGGATTAAGTCCCCTTGAATCCTGAGGGTCCCTGGAGTCCAACTAACCCACCATATACCTCCAAAAGCGCCACAGAGCTGCGTTGCAGAGAGGTGTAAAAGGGGCGTGGCCTCTGTGCACGTCTCTGCAACGCAGCCCCTGGCGCATACTGGAGGTTCCTGGTGGGCTAGTTGGCCCCCAGGGATCCCCAGTATTCAAGGGGAATTCGTTCCCCCTCTGCAAACGCGCCAGGGGGCGCGTTTGCAGAGTACTGCAGGGAGGGGTGGGGCCTCCCGGCACGATGCCGGTCGTTTTTTTTTCTATTTTTTTTTAATGGGAGGGGGCTGCGTGGCCCCCTTCCTTGCCCACTTTGGCCCCGGGGACCCCATCCCCGGGGCCTGAGCATTTTTTTATTTTTTAATTAAAAAAAAAAAACGGGAAGTGGGCAGCGTGGCCCCCCTTCTCTGGGCCTGTATTGGCCCCGGGGACCCCATCCCGGGGCATGGCCTCGATTTTTAATTTTTTTATTTGGAGGGGGCTGCGTGGCCCCCTCCTCAGGCTCATCTAAGGCCCCGGGGACCCCATCCCCCGGGGCCGGCCTTGCACTTTTGTTTCTTTTTTTAAATTTGGGGAGGGGGCTGCGTGGCCCCCTCCATGGCACTATGGCCCCGGGGACCCCATCCCACGGGGCCTGGCCTCTGGTTGGGGACTGTGGGGGTCCCCAATCCCCCACAGTCCCAGCCGGCTCCCGCCTCCTGCGCGAGCCGGCATTGCTTTCCACATGGGAGCAGCTAACATGCTGCTCCCCATGTGGAAAAGCAATCAGCTTTGGATATTGGAAGCGAGAGCAGGTTTCCTGCTCTCTCTTCCAATATCCAAAGCAAGTTGCAATGACAGGACGGGAGCCGCGAGGCTCCAGATCCTGTCATTACAAACTAGCAGTGTCCCGAGGTAGGCACCCCAGGACACTGCAGGAGCCGGCCCTGGGGGTGGCGGTCCCCAGGGCCATCACTGGCTCCAGGAGGGGGCCGCGTGGCCCCCTCCCAACATTTTCAAAGCCCCGGGAGGTGGTGGTCCCCGGGGCTTCGAGGGTCAAACGGACCCCCATTTTTAATTTTTAGTGCCCCGGGGAGGTGGCGGTCCCGGGGCATGTGGGGGGCTGGAGCCCCCCACACATGTTAAAAATAAATAAAACAGAAGCCCCGAGGAGGTGGCGGTCCCCGGGGCAGCAGGAGGGCAAAGAGCCCTCCCCCACCATTTTGTTAAAGCCCGGGGGTTGGCGGTCCCCGGGGCTTGGGGAGCCTTAGAGGCCCCCATACATAAATGTAACCCTCCCCCACCATGCCCCCGGGACTTGGCCCACCCGGGGGCAAATTAACATCCAAGCGCGGAGACCGCGCTTCGATTGTCTACCGGCAGGATCCGCGCACCCTGATGCACATCCTGCCGATTTTTTTAAAAATGCTTTTTTGCCCAGGGGTCCTTGTGGGACCCCCTGAGCAGGCCTAGGGAGTCAGGGTGTTTCTACCCTGCCCCCTTTGTGCGCTTTGCGCACTTGTTTCTGTCCTCGGTTCTACCGAGGGACAAAATGACTGCCAACACTTCCTGAATCGGAATGTTGACAGCCAGCTGACAACCAATTAGCATGCAGCTCGTGATCGGGAGGGTACGCGGACCCTACTCGGCCATAGATATATATGTGACTTTACTTGTGAATTTCTCAGGAACTACTGAACGGATTTACACCATTTAAGCAAAAGGCACCAGTCTGAACCAAGGGCTACCTCTTTGCCAAATTTGGTGTAATTCCGTTCAGCAGTTCGGGCTGTAGCTGCGACTAAAGGTTCCTAAGGAACAATGAATGGGGAAAACGCGTTTTGGGACCCCCCTTTTTTCTCGGCCCCCACTTGACGAATCAACCCGAGACTTTCAGGGTAGGAGCGGAGCGGAGTGCCCCAACAAGTTGGAAACTTTCGCGAAGATTCGTCAACCGGCGCCAACGTTATTTCAAATAGAATGTCGTGGATTTCCTATGGATAATAGGTCCTAACTATAACTATCTACTGGCGACCGCCAGTAGATAATATATGTATGTATGTATGTGTATATATATATATATATATCAAGGCTCCAAGTGCACCCTGAGCTGCCGAACTCAGGACGGGTGCTGAGTCCGGCAGCTTAGGGTGGACTTGGAGCCTTGATTTATACTACTGCCAGAACCGCCGTGATTAAGAAGCAGCATGATCCTATCAACCAGCATGGTTGTCAGTTATTCAACTGGAGGATTGCAGTCATACATACTGCAACCTATGGGGCTGTATGCTATTGTGTATCACAGCAGCGGCGAGGGACAATGAAATTGTCAAAAGGGCACCAACCTGCAGGGGGACCAAGCCTGTTATTTTACAAGGGACTGGCAATTGGAAGGTACTTTGAAATAAGTTTCGTTTTTCTGCATGCTGTATTGTCTATCAGAGACTAGAAGAACTTGATACTTTTAAAACGAAACTTGTACCGTTTGAAATGTGCATTTAGATATGGCTGCCAGAACATTGCTATTCACGCACAAACTATGCCAGTCCTTTGTTGCTGTCAACTGATTTGAGCACCCCCAATGAAATCATCTGTAAAGTATTTTAACTTGCAATTTAAATTCGTGGTTGGATGGCTTTTTGTACACGAGCACTGAGGAAGGCAGATTGCCGAAATGCATATGCTTGAAATAAAACCAACTAAAGTCATGTGAGTGCTGTGCCTTCTTTTGGAGCTACTATATATATATATATATATATATATATATATATATATATATATATATATATATATGTATGTATATATTACCTACTGGCGGTCGCCAGTAGGTAGTTATAGTTAGGAGCTATTTTCCATAGGAAATTCACAACATTCTATTTCCAATAACTTTGGCGCTGGTTGATGAATCTTCGCGAAATTTTCAAAACTCGTGAGGCGCTCCGGTCCGCTCCAATCCTGAACGTCTCGGGGTGATTCATCAAGTGGGGGCCGAGAAAAATTTGGCAAAAAGTTAGCCCTTGGTTCAGAGTCGTGCCTTTTGGTTAAATGGTGTAAATCCGTTCAGTAGTTCCTGAGAAATTTGAAAAAGAAAACACATATATATCTGGGCGGAGCCTAACCACACATGTCTGATCTGAGATCTGATTGGCTGTCAGCACTTCATCCTGGAATTGCTGGCAGCCATCTTGGGACCAATATAAATGATAGTACCCCATTGAAATGCATTGTAGTGAATCGAAGATTTTGAGGGTTACCAAAAGGAGAACTATAAAGGGTGATAGACAGACTTTAGTTACATTAGAATTCATTTGTTGATGGTACCATACTAATTTCTGGAATTGTGGTGTGTTTTAAGGTGATTTTACCATGTGAAAAACCTTCTGCTGGGATATCATGAATCATGTTTGAGAGAAAACTATTTTCACATGCTTGTCCCATACAGTTTTGGAAGGTGCTCCAGAAGCTAAAATGAGAGCATATTTTCTGTAAATTCACATTATCTTTCTCAGTCATGTGAGAATGAAGTCTGACATTCTCAGTAAAACATGTACATCCAACAAGGGCAGAGACTGTCAGTTGATGCCTTTGTGTTCTACTGCAGCTTCCCAGAGTGTTCTAAAGAACAACTAGAGTGCTAACAGCCTTACTTATGACAAAAGTATGGCACACCTGAAGCCATCTTGATTGGAATAAACTGGTAACTCTTAAAACATTTAATTTAAAAAGGAACAAAATGAGGGGGTTCATTTTGTCATAGAAATTATGGTTAGTGCTGTAGAAAGAAAAATTAGGACATGTTTTAAGTGAGATCTCAAATATCTTCCTGTTATATTTCAACAGGAGCAGCCTGTCAGTTGATGCCTTTGTGTTCTACTGCAGCTTCCCAGAGTGTTCTAAAGAACAACTAGAGCGCTAACAGTCTTACTTATGACAAAAGTATGGCACACCTGAAGCCATCTTGATTGGAATAAACTGGTAACACTTAAAACATTTAATTTAAAAAGGAACAAAATGAGGGGGTTCATTTTGCCATAGAAATTATGGTTAGTGCTGCAGAAAGAAAATTTAGGGCATGTTTTAAGTGAGATCTCAAATCCTCTTCTATTTCATTAGAAAATTCTGACATGCAGACTGAAACAATCACTTTCAATACCAGCAGTAGACTTCCAGTTAACTCCCTGGTGAGCAGTAGCTTTACTACAGTGATCTAATGAACAACTAGAGTGCTAACATTCTGAATTTATGGCAAATGTGTGACACATCTGAATGCCTTCTTGATGGAATCAAAGTAAAAAACTGAAAGCATTTCCTACTGAGGAGACTGCAGTAAATGACGAAATTAGGAAACTTCATAACAAATAAGTCTCCCAAGATGGCCACCAGAGAAAAAAGAGCCCAAATGTAGCACAAATATCACCCAGATGTAGCCCACATATAGCCCAATGACAAAAGTGTGCAAAACACTTTTTATTTTTAGTTTTTCTGCAGTTTTATATAGTGCAAACTGGTCAGGTATTGGAGTGTTACATCTTACTTGGACCCCTTATTGCGTATTTTGCACGAAGTACATGAGATTGATCTTGCAAAACATTGAACTTTACGATTCTGTTAACCTGAAGTTGCTCTGAACCGGGCTTTGTAACACCCGTTTTTACCTACTGGTTTTAATTAATTCTCACTGTATTGTATTAGGAAAGAGGATTTACTGTTTTTATGTACACTTTTATGATCTATGTTTCTAAATCAGATCAAATAAAGTTTAATGAATTCTATGGCAGGACGGAGGCGAGTATTATGCATATCTTTCCTCACTTTATTTGCATAGCAGTTCAAAGAAAACGTAACACAACAATCATTAAACAAAAGACTACACAACCCATGAACCATTAGGGGGTAGTCTCCAAGGCAACTATAGTCCAATCATATCACAGTCCATCGTATATAATATCGTGACGTCCCTTCCGCTTCCTCTTTCTTCACTGCTCGTCAGTTAAGTGCATTCCTTACATTCTTGGCTTAATCTGACGTTGTTGGTGTTTGCATAGTGGTTTCTTGTGCACGTTATTAGCATTATTGCCTTGGTATTGTTTCATATTCCCTGCGCAGCAGGCTCTGCCCGAGCGCGTTCTCCCCCTCGCAGTTTCTCCCGCTGTGTGCTCTGCGCGCGGTGAGATCCTGTCAGGCGCGTCTGGTCCGAGCGAGGCAGCTCCGTCGAGCGCTCCCGCTGGTCTTTACGCGCGTTTGGGAATCCGGTCACTCCTTTAGTGTCCGCTTGATTCCCGACCAACCCTCGCCTAATTTTGACACCGCTACGCGGTGATTTCCCCACACGGCCACGTTAGTGACCAGCGCCACCTGGTGGTGGTAATTGGTATTGCGCCTCAGTCTATTCTTATAACAGCTTCGGGGAAAGCCCAGCTGTTGGAGCACCGGCGAGGGGGCTGTCTTAAGGATTTTAAGGGCATTTGTTCTGTGCTCACACCCTCTGCTATCATGTCTTCTCCAGAAGACCATTTTTACTCCTCCTACCAGGACGTGGAGGAGGAATGGCCCCCAACTTCTCCCTCCAGCAGTGGACCAAGCCCTCTCTCTGGCTATTTCTAGGGCGCTGGCTCCTCTTAGGGATCAGGTTGATAAGCTGGTGAAAAGCATCCCTGGGGTGTTCAGTGACCCAGATCTGGTGGTGGCGGGTCCAAGTAGCTCCCAGATGGGGAATAAAAGGGCCGTTAAGCATAACGCGGGGCACTTGGAAGGATTTGATAAACTTACGGAGACCTTCCTCAAGAGTGCGCGAACGCTAAAACATGCACCCTGCCGGGAGGAGGAGGGGCCCGGAGAAAATTGCGACACTGTCACCACTATTGTAGACCCCGACGGCGGGTTTCCCTTAGAGGGAGAGGGTGTATCGGAGGACGATTTCTCCTCTGATGAGGATAAGGACTCGGGCGTCCCTGGCGTCCAGAGTCCCACTCCTCTCAGTCCCCGGTTGGGGACGGGGTCCACTCGGACATGTTCGAGCCTACCCAAATTTACCATCCTAGGTCGGCAGAGTGGACACCTGACGCCAAAGTGGCAGAGTATGTGGTGGGGAAAATCCATCAACCCCTTGAAAGGGAGGTCAGGAATAGGATGAGGGAGAATGCCCCAGGCCCTCACTGAAGGGGAAGGTGGCACACACGCCTGAAATTGATGAGAAACTATGTACCTTTTTCTCCAAGTATATGAAGGATCCCAAGAAAGGAATTGATAGGTCTTGGACGTGGTAGGGCCCTTGACCCAAATTATTCAATTGACGGAGCATTCCAAAGAGTCAGGATCCCCTTTGTCCACGGATATTGTGGCTGGTTGGGCGCACTACCCTAAACCCTAAAACACTACCCCTCCACTACCCAAACACCACTGCACTACCCTAAACCCTAAAACACTACCCCCAGCACGACACCCTACACTACCCAAACATAACTGCACTACCCTAAACCCTAAAACACTACCACCAGCACGACTCCCTACACTACCCAAACACCACTGCACTACCCTAAACCCTAAAACACTACCCCCAGCACGACCCCCTACACCACCCAAACACCACTGCACTACCCTAAACCCTAGAAAAGAAACCCCCACCCCATGCCCAATCCCCTTACCTCTCACTCCTCATGGTTCCTCTCTCCTCGTGGTTCCTGCTTCACGTCATCTCTGAGGGGCGGTGCACGTCGTTGTGAGGAAACAGAACAGCCTCTGTTTCCTTACAACGACATGGATCGTCTACATGTTTTAGAACGCATGGTCATTTACCATACATACCTTTACAACAAAATTCGTTGTAAAGGCATGCGTGGTAAATGACCATGCGTTCTAAAAAATGCGTAGTAATGACTTCGTGATGTACAACGCATGCGTGGTAATGCATGCGTTGTAATGGTATCGCAAAGTAAAAAAGTCGTTGTAGCGGCTGTTTACCGATCGAAGCTGGCCCCTGTTCTTCAGTGAGACGTTTATTTGATTAATTAGGAGGAAGGAATGTGGTTTTTTTACCGAAAAGTGCATTCCCGGCTGTTGTATTGTGAAAGTGTCCGCGTGGCCTGGTTTCACTTCCGGTGAGAGAGTGGAAGAGTCTGTTTGGATCTAAAGGAGTTCTGTTGTTGGACGGGGCCGGCGCGACATGTCATCAGAAAACATAGCTAATGGAAAGCGTCCTCCCTGAAGTGTGGAGCAGTGCCATGAGAGGTCAACGAGTGTGCGTCCCACCGCAGTATGACCGTACCGCGTGACCCATGTGCCGCCTCCAGGGTACGGGAGGCAGAAGCCGCATCACAGGTCCTCTTGAAGACCGTTGTAGCACTAATTCTACATTTTGGTACTAGGGCATTTTAACTTCGTTGTTCCTGCCAGATACAAAGAGAAGATCCTGTGTTATTCAGTGCCCTCGTTACCTTTTTTGTGGGTTGTGGTGCTTGTCACTTCACTGCCCCGCCGGTGCACACGACTGGGCACCCCACCTCGTGTGCCATCTGCAGGGCCTCTGCCCTCGGATCACTGGTTTCGGTTTCTGGAGTGGCAACATAAACAGTTGCTCCCAAAGGACTAGCCTGAACACTTAGGTGAATATCCCCTGCACCAGCATTCCACAGAAATTCTTTCCTAGCTCTCCCACGTCAACGAGCACGGCTCCGCTCGTGACACCGTATGACGTCATCGGAGCCATAAGAGGACCTCGTCGGCGTGCTGACGTCAGTTCCACCCATTTTTTCCGTGCCACCGAGGCAAACTGGGGACCGAGACATTTTCACATGTATACATAGTATAATAAATATATATATATTCACTGAAAAAACCATAGGTTTCAGGCACGTTATAGTTAGAAATTAGCATTTAAAAAACCTTAGAAATTCACTGAAAAAACCATAGGTTTCAGGGGCGTTATAGTTAGTTGGACATTTCACTCGTACAAAACCATAGAAATTCCCCGTTATAGTTAGTTCAGCTAACTATAACTTGCGCGCCCGCAATGCACTGCTGATGACGTCACATATTACATCACTCATGACATGGTCAGTGACATCACTCATGACATCACTGATGACATCTCAAATGACATCACTGATGACATCACTGATGACATCATCCAGCGAATGTGTGTTTTTCTGAAAATTAAATATGTTTTATATATGTATATCTCAAGGTCGATGGAAGAATAAATGGGTATATAAGTGTCTAAATGGATGATTTTTTTTGTAAAATTGATTGTATAACTGACTAAGTGTATCTTAGTGAATCCATGGGTTAGTGAGTAATGTTTAAATATGAAAATATCTGTATCAGTCTCTCACTTTGTGTATAAGTGGCTGCATGAGTTGGTGAGTAGCTACATGAGTGTCTATATGGGTTATTAGTTGGTTTTTTGAGTATCAGTATGAGTGTCTGAGTGTCTGTATGGTTCGGTGGGGGTATTACTTAGTGCATAGATGCATGAATGAGTGACTCACTGTTTGTATGTGTTGAAGACAGCATGTGTGCAGGACTGTATAGGTGGATGAGTATGTGTATGGGTGTGTTAGTGAGTGAATGACTGTCTCAATAGTGTCTTTATGAGTAACTACATATGTTTTAAACTAGTATATGTGAGTATTGGTGTATATAAGTGAGTATATGTGAGAGTGAGAGATTGGAAGAGTTCCTGTACAAATAAGTAGGTGTTTCTATAAGTGATTGTTTAAGAGAGTAAGTATGTGTAAGTTTCTGTAGAAGTAAGTGTGGTAGTGTGTGTATAACTGTATATGCAAGTAAATGGATGTTTGATACTTTGTTTGCATGTGTGACTATGTGTTTGAGTAACTCTATGGATGAGTGGCGATGTGTAACAGGATGTATAGGTGTATGAGTGCATATGATGAGTGAGTACATGTATGAGTGACTGTATAGGGACTGTTGGTGAATGAGTGGATGTGTGTGTAGATCTTGGAATTACTGAATAGGTGTGTTGTAACTGGTATTGGTATGTCCATTGTTTTGAAAATGTTAGTTTGTATTTTTGAGTGTGTGTATCAAAGGTTATATTAGGGTGAGAGGAGGTCTGCCACTCTATCACAAGGATGATGTCATCAGTGATGTCATTTGAGATGTCATCAGTGATGTCATGAGTGATGTCACTGACCATGTCATGAGTGATGTAATATGTGATGTCATCAGCAGTGCATTGCGGGAGCAGCGAGTTATAGTTAGATGAACTAACTATAACGGGGAATTTCTATGGTTTTGTACGAGTGAAATGTCCAACTAACTATAACGCCCCTGAAACCTATGGTTTTTTCACCTGGGACCTGAATAGGGCTGTACCTTCCCTCCATAATGCTGGCTCCGCCCCCTGTGGTGCGTCTGATCCCTGAGCCCCCACCTCACAAAGGAGAGAGGAGCTGAGCAAAACAAAGTGCTCCAAAGCTCCCCCAAACCAGTTCTAACTGGTATCCCCAGCCCTGTGCTGTGTCACAAAGGAAAAGGGCATATAAATATAGGGGCTGTGACCCCATGAAAATGTTCTGTTGTGCTGTTCCTGACTTGAGGGGGGCCTGCTGCTGCTGCTGGGCTCCAGGAGGAACCGCCACTAAGGACTGCCTCCCTGCTGGAGGGCCCTGTGAGCTGGCCTGCCTGGGCCCAGCCCTTTGCCCCCCCCTTCATCCTAAAGGGCTTACTTTGGACTACAGCGCCTGTGAGCGCTTTATTTTGCCTTTGGAAGAGCGCTTTACTTATTTTTGCAGAGCGCTTGACTTTTGCCCTTGTGAGTGCTATATTTCTGCCTGGCTGGTGGCCTGCAGCGCGAAGCTGCCTCATGTGGAATTCCCCTACTTGGCGTGGGGAAAGCGGGAGCCCACCCCGCGTTATTGCCGCTAATTTATGCTAAAAACTGAGCGGGAGCCCACCCCGCATCGGTACCTTGAAAACAGGTGCCCACCCCGTGTTTGGGTTTCTCGGCGGGTGCCCACCCCGCAGTTGTCCTCGTTTCAGGGGGAGCCTACCCCGCGTTTATGCCATTGAGGCGGGAGCCTACCCCACATTGCCCAGATCCAAAGAAAAATCACCGCCGCGACCCGGGTGCCGTGGAGCGCGAAACCGGAAGTCAGGCGTCTGTTGCCTGAGCCGGGGCAGGACCGTCAGCAGAGCCAATCCCTGGCCGGCGCCACCGGAACACAGGCAGCGGAAGCCTGAGTGTAGGCGCGGCCAGGAAGAAAAAGCTGTGGGGAGCTCGGAGCCTTGCCGGCTCTTCATCGAAGTCCCGGGTACCAGGAGGGGGCCCGGGTGAAGCAAGGTAGATCCAGAGGCATGGCGGGGCTCCCGTATGGTGAGGAGAGCCCCGCGATGTGCCAAGCCGACCGGAGGAGCAAGCCCGCCGGAGCAGTCAGCCCGAAGGAGCCCAGTGAGTAGGGGCTTCTCTTCTTGCTATCTGAGCGGTCCCGCACCTGACAGCGGGCTGCTCCAACGGTGCCATATTTGTTCTTAGAGCCCATGGGGCTCCAACGTTGGGGGCTGAATCTAAGCCCCGCATTGGTGCCCCGGCGAAGGGAGCTAAGGAGGCACAGTTAGTGCCAGTCCTGATCCCAGCTGCACCGCGAGAGTTAGCGGGCAGCTGCAACGTGGGGGCAGATTTTGTTGAGAAGCCCCAGTGGGGGCCCAAGAGGCACCGGGAGTGCCGGACTTTATTTGCGCATTTTTTTTGTCACAGCTGCCCTGCGAGAGCGCAGGCAGCTGCAACCTTGGGGGACAGCTTCATTTAGAGTCCCAGAGAGGGCTCAGGGGGCACCTCGGTGCCCGTGCTCATTTTCACAGCTGCCCAGCAATTCAGTGGGCAGCTGCCACGTTTAGGTTGTGAAATTGCGCACTGTTACTACGCTGCATGTGCAGCCAGCCCTGACTTTGCGGGACATAGGGCATTTGAGCCCCTGAGAGAGGCCAGTTGGCCCGGGGCCAGCTTCGTGTGTTGTGCCCCGATTGGGGCACTCTGTGTTCATGCTAATTGTTGCCTAAGGTGGTTAGGCTTATGCTTATGAGATTATTGCCTACTATGTTCTAGGCCTAATGTGAGGATAATCCTGAGGTCAGATCTTTACCAGTAGTAACTGGTTGTGTGCTATTTTTGTTTACTATTTGTGCTACATTTACCATTTGTGATTTGTGCTGGTTTTGACAGTGGCCCAATTGGCCCTGTCATGTGTAAATAGTCCCCTGTAAATACTGCCTGGTGCCCGTTGGCACAGTGCACATTGTGTGATTATGATCTAATGTGGTTATTATAATACAAAGGCTATTTTTATATATAACCTTGTATGGAGTTCCTTTTGTGGTGTGCCTAGTGTGTTGCTGCTGTGAGAGTGTGTTGCGCAAACGCTTTACACATTGCCTCCGGGATAGGCCTGACTGCTCGTGCCAAGCTACCAAGGGGGTGAGCAGGGGTTATCTTGGGTGTGTAACTCCCTTGCCCTGACTAGAGTGGTGGTCTCTGCCTGGCTTTGGCGCAAGCCTTAGCCAACCAGAGATCCCATTTCTAACATTGGTTGTCAGCGGTGAGGATAGGACTTGCATTTGCGCAGTACCACAGCGACAACTGGCTGCACTACAAAACTCTGCATTTAGATAATCACGTGTTTGGGGATTATTGTTCTGAGTTTTATTTTAATTCTTCTCCTAAAAGTGTCATTTGTAAATTGTATACTCTTGCTTCAGCTCAGACACCTAGGTCTCCTGTGTTGCACGTGTCCCTGAGCGTCCTGCCAAAATGGAGTCTGCTTTTAATTTTTGTGGTCTGTTTAGATACAGTATTTGGGAGTTGGTGGAGTTCTGTGAGGAGAGAGACATAGCAGTGAGTGGGTCAGACACCCAGTCAAAACTTAGGGAAAACCTGATCCAATGGCAAAAGGATGAATGGGAACGTGAGCACAATGAGGAGAAGAGGGCCCTGGCCGCACGCCAAGAGGGTGGTGGGTCTGAGGGGAGCCCTGAGGAGTCTGAAGAGGAGGAAGAAAATGACAGGACAGGGACGCCAGTAGGTAGTGGAGACCCCATATATAGGGAGTCCCTTGCTGGGTCCAGTGTCGGGGGCAGCGCCCCATCCCTTTCCCTGTCCCCAGAGGAGTGGGTAGATAGGAGGGAAGAAAGGGAGTATCAGCTGGCTTTGGAGAAGCTCAGGTTAGAGCGTGCCAAGGAGATAGCGCAGCTGAGTGTGGACGAGAAAAAGTTAGAGACCGAGAGGGTCCTAGCACAGGAGAGGATGGCGGAGGCTGAGAGGGCCTTCGCCAGGGAGAAATTAGCTCGGGAGGGTAGATTATCCCCTGAGTGCAGTTGTAGTTTTCTGGATTCACCAGTAAGGGTGGGGTCCAGTGGTGGCAGCAATATGGAGTCCAGTGCAGGAAGTCCCCTTCCCAGTCCCCACAGTGGGGTACCTGGTTCCCACGAAGAGGCGTACAGGTTGAAGTTCAGGGGCAGTAGGAAACTGTCTCACCAGTCTTGGGAGGAGTTTGTGGAGGAATGTGGTGATGCACTGGACGATTGGGTGATGGCTAGCACAGCAGAGGATTTTGATTATGAAGGGCTGGCCAATTTGGTTATCAAAGAGCAGATGCTCAGTCGTTGTTTGCCAGGATCGCGCCCACACCTGTTTGGGTGTAATTCCTCTGATCCCAGGGAGCTTGCACGGGAAGCAGACCTCTGGGTGGTGGCCCGAGGTTCTGATGAGGCATTGGGGAGTGATTCTGAAAGTAATGGTTCAGGTATCTTCCAGTCCTGTATTGGGGAAGAGGTTCAGAGTAGCCCAGCTGGGTCCCAGTGTAGTGGGAGGGGTGTAGGGGCTCACGTCCTGTCTCAGTGGAGTAGGAGTGAGTGTGGGACTGAGTGTCCCCAGGTGCCCGAAACCCAGTCTCAGAACCTGGATGGTTTCTTCAGGGAACACTAGGTTGGGAGCCTAGGCTGTCCTGTTAGTCCATTTGAGGAGGATCTCCTAGTGTCTGGAGAACCTGGAGCGTCTGTAAATAGAGCTCCAGTGGTTCTGGTGTCTGGCGGTGCCGCTCCAGCTGGGAGGGTACAGAAGTCCGGATTGAGGGGTGAGAGGGGGATGTGTTCCCCAGTGGAAGAACCAGTGGGTCAGGGACCGGCCAGTAGGGTTGAGTCCCCTTGGAGTGACCAGGGTGACACCACTTCTGCTCTGGGGGATCTTCACGCACTGTCAGATGGACAGGGGTCGGGAGATCTGCACCAGGCAGACTGTCACACGACACATGAGTCATGTGTTACCCTCGGGGGCTACTGTGCGAGTCCCCAGAAGTCCTGGAGTGCCAGGCAAGTACTCAGCCAAAGGGTTTAGACCCAAGGTTGGGAGGCCAGGTTCAGGATCTGCCTGACCTGGAGGGAAGGACGTCTGTAACCAGTGTCCTGACCGGTTCATCTTCTAGGGGTACCGCTCCAGTTGGGAGGGTGCAGAACTCTGGAAGGGGTGCAGAGGGAGGGAGTCCTCGCCTCTGACCCCGGTGCAACCTGAGGGGTTAGACCCTAGGTTGGGAGACCAGCTTTTGGAGAAAGGTCCTGAACTGGTGGGAGAATTGTGGTCTGAGGGTGCCTCTCCCAGGAGGAGAGTTCGGAACCCTAGAAGGAGAGGTAGGGGGAGGAGAGCCTTGCCCGTGACTTTTGGTCAGCCTGAGGGTGCGGACCCTGGGCTAGAGGATCAGTGGCAGTTTAGAACTGCCCTGATGAGGGGAACAGTGGAGAATGGCTACTATGTGCCAGGGGTTACTACCCCCCACTCTGTGGATGGGCAAGGGCCAGTGGCATCTGGATGGCCTAGGGCCTGGTCCTGGCCGCGGACAGCTAGGGAGTACCAGTGGGGTAGCCCAGTTGGTCCAGAGAGCTTTTACAGAGGGAACCACGTGGGTTCACAGTGGCGTAGAACAGGAGGGTGTCCCTGCAGTTGCGGGCCCGCGTCCGTGTTCTATCGCCTCAAGCAGGGAAGCCCATCACGGTGGTGATTGGTCTACCCTGCGTTTTGGCTGGAAGGGGGTGTGTTGGACTTGGCCCTTTTGGCAGGTTCACCCCTGAACTTTTTGCCTGTCTCTTAGCCTTTTCCCTGTGTAGTGTTGGTGGTTTTTGGCCGCTGCGCACTTTAGCACTGTGGCCCAGTGTAAAGTGTGTGCGCTCTCTGAGTGCGTGAGGTGAGATTGGCCTGCCCTCCCATAGGAATGCATGGGGATATGTGTGTCCATGGTAATTCCTGGTGTGAGAGGAGTGCAGGGTCGAGTTTAGTATGTGTGAACTCGTGAGAATAAATGCTGCGCAATGGTGTGCGCAGATTTATGGTGACTGGTGGAGAAGTGCCACTTTTAGAAGTTGGCATTTATGTGTGCTCTGTCTCTGCCTGCCTGATGTGAATTGCATGTCTGGCTTGTGAGTGACAGGGGCAGGGAGGTGTGTGTGGCTCCAGGAGGGGCAGGGTGAGTCTGCCCAGTGGTGAATAGAGAGATCTGCATGCAGATGGGAGGGAGGAGTTGCACCTGGGACCTGAATAGGGCTGTGCCTTCACTCCACAATGCTGGCTCCGCCCCCTGTGGTGCGTCTGATCCCTGAGCTCTCACCTCACAAAGGAGAGAGGAGCTGAGCAAAACAAAGTGCTCCAAAGCTCCCCCAAACCAGTTCTAACTGGTATCCCCAGCCCTGTGCTGTGTCACAAAGGAAAAGGGCATATAAATATAGGGGCTGTGACCCCATGAAAATGTTCTGTTGTGCTGTTCCTGACTTGAGGGGGGCCCGCTGCTGCTGTACTCCAGGAGGAACCACCACTAGGGACTGCCTCCCTGCTGGAGGGCCCTGTGAGCTGGCCTGCCTGGGCCCAGCCCTTTGCCCCCCCCCCTTCATACTAAAGGGCTTACTTTGGACTACAGTGCCTGTGAGCGCTTTATTTTGCCTTTGGAAGAGCGCTTTACTTATTTTTGCTGAGCGCTTGACTTTTGCCCTTGTGAGTGCTATATTTCTGCCCAGGAGGACTGCTGGTGGCCTGCAGCGCGAAGCTGCCTCGTGTGGGATTCCCCTACTTGGCGTCGGGAAAGCGGGAGCCCACCCCACGTTATTGCCGCTATTTTATGCTAAAAACCGAGCGGGAGCCCACCCCACATCGGTACCTTAAAAACAGGTGCCCACCCCGTGTTTGGGTTTCTCGGCAGGTGCCCACCCCGCAGTTGTCCTCGTTTCAGCGGGAGCCTACCCCGCGTTTATGCCATTGAGGCGGGAGCCTACCCCGCATTGCCCAGATCCAAAGAAAAATCACTGCCGCAACCCGGGTGCCGTGGAGCGCGAAACCGGAAGTCAGGCATCTGTTGCCTGAGCCGGGGCAGGACCGTCAGCAGAGCCAATCCCTGGCCGGCACCACCGGAACACAGGCAGCGGAAGCCTGAGAGTAGGCGCGGCCAGGAAGAAAAAGCCGTGGGGAGCTCGGAGCCTTGCCGGCTCTTCATCGAAGTCCCGGGTCCCAGGAGGGGGCCCGGGTGAAGCAAGGTAGACCCAGAGGCATGGCGGGGCTCCCGTATGGTGAGGAGAGCCCCGCGATGTGCCAAGTCGACCGGAGGAGCAAGCCCGCCGGAGCAGTCAGCGCCGAAGGAGCCCAGTGAGTAGGGGCTTCTCTTCTTGCTGTCTGAGCGGTCCCGCACCTGACAGCGGGCCACTCCAACGGTGCCATATTTGTTCTTAGAGCCCGTGGGGCTCCAACGTTGGGGGCTGAATCTAAGCCCCGCATTGGTGCTCCGGCGAAGGGAGCTAAGGAGGCCCAGTTAGTGCCAGTCCTGATCCCAGCTGCACCGCGAGAGCTAGCGGGCAGCTGCAACGTGGGGGCAGATTTTGTTGAGAAGCCCCAGTGGGGGCCCAAGAGGCACCGGGAGTGCCGGACTTTATTTGCGCATTTTTTTTGTCACAGCTGCCCTGCGAGAGCGCAGGCAGCTGCAACCTTGGGGGACAGCTTCATTTAGAGTCCCAGAGAGGGGCTCAGGGGGCACCTCAGTGCCCGTGCTCATTTTCACAGCTGCCCAGCAATTAGTGGGCAGCTGCCATGTTTAGGTTGTGAAATTGTGCACTCTTACTTCGCTGCATGTGCAGCCAGCCCTGACTTTTGCGGGACATAGGGCATTTGAGCCCCTGAGAGAGGCCAGTTGGCCCGGGGCCAGCTTCCGTGTGTTGTGCCCCCGATTGGGGCACTCTGTGTTCATGCTAATTGTTGCCTAAGGTGGTTAGGCTTATGCTTATGAGATTATTGCCTACTATGTTCTAGGCCTAATGTGAGGATAATCCTGAGGTCAGATCTTTACCAGTAGTAACTGGTTGTGTGCTATTTTTGTTTACTATTTGTGCTACATTTACCATTTGTGATTTGTGCTGGTTTTGACAGTGGCCCAATTGGCCCTGTCATGTGTAAATAGTCCCCTTTAAATACTGCCTGGTGCCCGTTGGCACAGTGTACATTGTGTGATTATGATCTAATGTGGTTATTATAATACAAAGGCTATTTTTATATATAACCTTGTGTGGAGTTCCTTTTGTGGTGTGCCTAGTGTGTTGCTGCTGTGAGAGTGGTTTGCGCAAACGCTTTACACATTGCCTCCGGGATAGGCCTGACTGCTCGTGCCAAGCTACCAAGGGGGTGAGCAGGGGTTATCTTGGGTGTGTAACTCCCTTGCCCTGACTAGAGTGGTGGTCTCTGCCTGGCTTTGGCGCAAGCCTTAGCCAACCAGAGATCCCATTTCTAACAGGTGGTAATGGTAATTTTAGGGTTTAGGGAGGGAATGGGTTTTTGGGTGGCAAGGGAATTTTTAGGGATTAGGGTGGGTATGGGTTTCTGGGTGGCATGGGACTTTTTAACGTTTAAGGTGGGTTTGGGTTTTAAGGTGGCAAAGGATTTCCTAGGGTTTAAGGTGGGTGTGGGTTTTTGAGTGGTAAGGGATTTTCTTGGGTTTCGAGTGGGTATGGGTTTTTAGATGGCAAGGGAATTTTTAGGGTTTAGGGTGGGTAGGGGTTTTTGGGTGGTAAGAATTTTTTTAGGGTTTTGGGTGGGTATGGGTTTTTGGGTGGCAAGGGAAATTTTAGAGGTTAGGGTGGGTCAGGGTTTTTGTGTGTCAAGGGAATTTTTCAGGTTTAGGGTTGGTAAGGGTTTTTGGTTGGCAAGGGCATTTTTAGGGTGTAGGATGGGTAAGGGTTTTTGGGTGGCAAGGGAATTTTTAGGGCTTAGGGTGGGTAAGGGTCTTTGGGTGGTAAGGGAATTTTTAGGGTTTTGGGTAAGGGTTTTTGGTTGGCAAGGGAATTTGTATGGATTAGGATGGGTATGGGTTTCTGGGTGGCAAGGGACTTTTAAGGTTCGGATGGGCATGGGTTTTTGGGTGGCAAGGACATTTTTAGGGTTTAGGGTGGGGATGGGTTTTTGAGTGGCAAGGGGTTTCTTAGGGTTTACAGTGGATGTGGGTTTTTGAGTGGTAAGGGATTTCTTAGGTTTAGGGTGGGTATGGGTTTTTGGGTGGCAACAGAATTTTTAGGGTTTAGAGTGGGTAGGGCTTTTTGGGTGGTAAGGAATTCTTTAGGGTTTAGGGTGGGTTATGGGTTTTTGGGTGTCAAGGGAATGTTTAGGGCTTAGGGTGGGTATGAGTTTTTTGGGTGACAAAGAAATATTTAGAGGTTAAGGTGGGTAAGGGTTTTTAGGTGTTAATGGAATTTTTAGGGTTTATGGTGGGAAAGGGTTTTTGGGTGGCAAGGGAATTTTTAGAGTTTGGGGTGGTTACGGGTTTTTGGGTATCAAGGACATTTTAAGGGTTTTGGGTAAGGGTTTTTGGGTTTCAAGAGTAATTTTAGGGATTAGGGTGGGTATGGGTTTTGGTATGGGTTGCAGTCACTTGGCCCACCCACATAAGTGAGGTATCATTTTTATCAGAAGACAGAGGGGAACACTGCATGGTAGGAAATTTGTGCTAACCCAGTGATCCCACAACTTTCCCACACAGAAATGTGACATTGGGGAATCCAAGCAAACCACACCTCACTGGACTTTCCTGGGTGTCTAGTTTTCAAAAATGTCTGGGTTCGGTACGTTTCCTTAGATGGCTGCCGAGCCCTGGACCAAAAACGCAGGTGCCCCCTTTCGAAAACATGTTGTGATAGATAATTTTTATGTTTCCACAATAAGTTTGGCACTTCCCTGTCGTGGGCACTTGACCCACCGACAGGAGTAAGATAGCATTTTTATCAAGAGACCTGGGGAAACTCTGGGTGGTAGAAAGTTTGTGGTTTCTTTCTGATTCTGGAAGAATATGCCACATAAATGCAAGAAAAATGAGTGATTTTATTTAAATTTTGAAGTCTGCAGGGCATTGTGGGTAAGAAAACTTGATGGAATCCACAAGAGGCACACCACCCTGTACTCCTTTAGGTGTCTAGTGTAGGAAAATATCTAGAGTTGATAGATTTTCCCTACATACAATGTACACCCTGGCAAGAAAAAACAGAAAAGACAAATATTACTTCACAACCATGTATTCCTCAAGTACACACACATAATGGTTGGATTTGGCACGAGGTTGAGCGGAAGGTTCAAAATGTAAATTTTTATTAACAAGAGATTTCACAAAAATTAAATACACCATTAATAATTGATAGATCAAAAAACTGAACCAAACGCTCACAGCTCATGAGCTGTAAATCTGTGTCAAGACACTAACCGCTTTGCAGGCCATTCACACACCTTTCATGTGTGACACACACAAGACCATTCCCATTCCCAGCCGTGGGCCCAGCAGATTATAACACTCACATCAACAGACAGTGCCATTCAAGGGCCCATCACTTTCATACACCCACATGATGGACACAGCAATCACACTGGCTGGCGAATGACAGAGTGTGTGGACTGGCGTTTGCTAGCAGTGTGTGTAGTGACCAGCAGCAAGTCACTACTCACACACCATCAGCCAAATGCCAGCTCACACACACTGCCTGCCAAATGCCAACTCACACACCACCAGCCAAGCTCCAGTCCATGCACACTGCAAGCCAAACGTCAGTCCACACACACTTCCAGCCAAGCGCCAGTCCACACATACCACCAGCCAAACGCCAGTCCATGCACACCGCTGTCCAAGGGCCAGTCCACGTACACTGCCAGCCAAGTGCCAGTCCAAGCACATTGCCATCACATTTGTTTTTAACAAAAAAGAAACCACAAATCAATTGGAAGTAGATACAAAACTATAACTACAAACACAACAGCTCTAACTTAATACATCACACTAATGCCAAACTTGAAATCTGAACAAAAAATATAAAACAATACAGACCAGTCAGTTTACTTTTACTCTCACAATTGCTCCCAATAGCTATGTTGCTTGTGGTACAATTTAAAACATGTGGGCACACACAGCTCAGGTTTAGAAGGACACTCAGGCAGTACATATAACTTTCCTTCTGCACACCTCTTCGGACACAGACTCTACATCTCCTACTGGGAAAGTCTTTTTTGGGTTTGGGAGAAATGTGGTCAGGAAAGTGGTGATCTTTCATTCTAGCCACATCATCCACCACTCCAACTCTAGGAACACTTGCCTGTTCCACTACAACAAGGCTGCCTATCACAGACTGCAGAAACTGAACAAATGTCATCTTTGACTCGGGAGAACAATCCTTGAATTTTGTTGTATTCAAGGATTGCTAAATGGAATAAATGGATAGCCAACTTCGTATACCAAATGTAACCCGTACAAACAGCAGTGTAAGGTTCCAAACTCTGATCTACTCTCATCACTACGCAACTCACTGCACTGTCTCCTCTGAATTCTTTTTACAAACAAGCTCTTTGTGGTAACCTTTATGGTTAGAGCAGATTGTGCCACAAGCAACAGTGTCCACTTTGAACAATTCCCTGAAAAATTGAACACCACTGTAGAGGTTATCTGCATGTAAATGGTGCCCTTTATTAAAAAGTCCTCTGCCAAGTTTCCACACAATTTTCCCCCGAAAGGGGACGGACAACCAGGGAGTCAATAGTGGAATCCCTAACTGTGTATACCCTGAAATTATAGACATCCAGTACTGCTCTCAGACAGCATATACATCTTAATTCCATAGCATGCCCTCTAGCTAGGAATTTACTACCTAAAAAGCAAACAGCCCTTGAACAGGACCGAAGACTAATCGACAGCTATTTATTTCCCTGGGACATAGATGTCTGAAAATCGATCCACAAAGTGATCAAAGACAGGCAAAATCTTAAAAAGACGGCCACAAATGGGATGATCTTGTGACAACGCTGGAGCATTATCAACAAAATGCAGCATCTGAAGAAGAAGCAAATACCGATCAGGACTTATGGTTGCAGGAAATATAGCCTTTGCCATTTAGGGACCAATATGATTACAGCCACAGCTATCTTATCAAGCCCATTAAAAAATGTTAACCCTAGAACTTCTCCAACTCATCCACATTTGTGGGAATCCACCAGGTAGCTTTAGAGTGGGGCTTAAGTCTGGCTCTGTTGTCCCTCAAATACTGTACTGCATACAAATTAGTACGGTCAACAATCTCATCCAAAAATACGTTGCCCAGAAACAACTGAAAGAAATGTATAGGCAAAAAGCTTTCAGCATTCACTCTACACCATGCGGCACCACTAAAGGCAGGCAACACTGGCTGCACCATGTTTGGGGCAACCCAGACTTCAGCTCTTCCAATGGGGAGACTTTCAGCTGCAGAATGCAATCCAGATGCCTCTTGCTGCACTATTGGAAACTCAGTGCTCTCCTCTAAAAGAGGCATTTCCTCTGCACTGAGATTGGCTTCATCATCAGATGATTGCTCTCGGACAGAAAATTCACTGCCAGAATCCTTGACTTCCTCCTCTGCCTCAGATGAAGAGTCAGTCTCATAATCATGGTCAAAGGAAGACTCGAAAAGCATACCAACAACCTGCTGAGCAGTAATCCTGTGGCTAGCCATAGTCTTTACAAAGAAAAGTAACTTGACAAATAAGTCAACAATATCCAATACTGTGTTAAATAAGTAATAAACAAAGGGCCACATGGTCTACCAAATCATTTTGTGAGTCCCTAATTGCGAATTTTTGTGACTCACAATTAGAACCTCACAAAATGCGATGTACAAATGTGTTTCAGACACATTTAGCGATCCCAAATATGGTTGCAATTGACCTACCTCATCAAGATTCACGAGGTAGGTCGCAATTTGCGACCCATTGGGAATCGCAAAAAAAACAGGGATGGTGGCCTGCTAGGGACAGCAGACCACCATGTCTGTGTTTGCTTTTAAATTAAGCAACTTTTTTTTTTTAAATGCAGCCCATTTTCCTTAAAGGAAAATATGATGCATTTCAACAAGAAAAATGAAATGTTTCAGTTTAATTTTTTAAGAGTAGGCAGTGGTCCCTGGGACCACTGCCTGCTCTTAAAAAAACATTTTCACTGCCATTCATGAAAGGGAAGGGGTCCCCTGGGAACCACTTCTGGTTTGCGACTGGCTTACCTCCTACTTGAAGTAGCTGCAAATGGTTTGCGACTGCTTCCTGTCGCAAAACATTCTTACATCCCTCTCCGGCTTGCTATTAGGAAGGGATGACCTTGACACACCCCTTTATAATACCGACTCACAAACCCTATTTTGCAAGTCGGTAATAGGTTACTGATGCCCAAATAGGGTTAGTATATGCCAAATGACTCTTTAGCAGTTGCAAACAGCCCGATTCTCCGTTTATAACCTCTAAAACTACTGGCATATAGCAATCGCAAGGTAAAGTCAATCAATACAAAGCACACAAAGACCTATATACTGTAAAACAATACCATTAACTTTCCAGAGACAGCCAGACTCACAACCACCTACTCTGCACAGACACAGCAAGCACCAATGATATCCCACTAGAAAGGAAAAACAAAGGAAAATTGCACACAACACAACACAATACACATTGTGCACAAATCCAAGGAGCATTTCACACCCAATCAAACAGAAGCTAAATATACTGCTATTATTACAGCATTTACAAAAAACGCATTCATGCAGGGAAACAATACTCATTTGGAGTAAACAGTACAAAAAACATTTTCATATCAAACACATGATACCATGCAAACTGCAAATCTACCAGTGCCGAAACTGCAAGAAGGAGTTGCAGCAAAGGAAAACAAAAGCTTTGCATTAGAATAAAAAGGAGAAATAAAACATTATGATCACAAATGATGACAAGAAATAAAACAGTTAACATGATGAAACACTCTGAAGTCTGCCCATCACCATTCAAATGTCAGTCACACACATCGTCAGCCAAATGCCAGTCAACGCTCACTGCCAGCCAAGTGCCACTTCATGCACACCGCCAGGCAAGTGCCAGTCTACACACCTCACCAGACAAGTGCCACTTCACGCACATGGGCAGCCAAGCACCACTTCTCGCAATCCACCAGCCCAGTGCCACTTCACACACCCTGCTAGCCAAATGCCAGTCCACGCACACCACAAGCCAAGCGCCACTTCACACACACCACCAGCCAAGCACCACTTCAGGCACACCACCAGCCAAGTGCCAGCCCATGTACACCGCCAGCCCACACACAGACACCACCAGCCAAGCACCAGTCCATGCATATTGCCAGCCAAGCACCAGTCCGCGCACACCACCATCAAAGCTCCAGTCCACACACATCACCAGCCAAGTGCCAGTCCACACACACCATCAGTCCGGTACCAGTCTATACACACAGCCAGGGAGGTGCCAGCCTACACACACTGTAAGCCAAGCCCTAACCCACACACCACACACCAAGTACACTCAGACCATCAGCCAAACTCCAGTTCACACACACAAATAAACTTTCCCTGCTGTCTGGTGGTTTTTTGACCCCCTTGGGGACAGATGGGCCTAAAAATTTACCCGATCTGCACCCAAAGGGGGCAAAATCAGCCAAAATGAATGCCCCCAAAAAAGGGGAGTGACCCTTGTCAAAGGGGTTCCCTGACATATAAATAAATAAAAAAAATCCCTGGTAACTAGTGGCTTTCTGTCCCTCTTGGAGGCAGATGGAACAAAAAATATGGCTGACCTACCCAGTGGAGGCAGAAAATGGCCAAAACCTTTCTCAAATAAAGGGGAGTGACGCTTGGCCAAGGGGCTTCTCCCCGACATAAAAAAATGCAATCCCTGGTGTTAGTGGGCTTCTGCCCCCCAGGTGGCAAATTGGCCTAAATACAGCCGATCTGCCATTGGGGGGTGCAGAATGCATAAAGAAAATGTCCACCAAGGGGAGGGACCCTTGCCCAAGGGGTCGCTTCCTGTAGTTATCATAATAAACAAATCCCTGGCTTCTAGTGGGTTTCAACCCCCCCCCCTCCTCCGGGGGCTGATTGGTTTAAAAAATGGCTGAATTAGCCTCCAGGGGGGCCACAAAATGGATAAAGCATGCTCCTCAAGGAGCGACCTTTGCCTAAGTGGAAGTTGCTGCGGGAGGCAGAACTCTTAAACTACTGGTAGATATTCTGATGCTAGGATCAGCATGATAACGCAATGGTTATTTAAAGAGAATAGGGTGAGAGACAGCTGCTGCCGCCTGGCCATTCTCCTGTGTTGTATGAGGGTTGCAGGATTGAACTGTTGGGGTATTTAGAAGACAAAATGGTGTTCAAAGAAAGGAAGATCAGGGGCAAGATTTATGTGGCAGTAAAGGACCTCAACATCCTGGGGTGGTTTCACAGGGGTCTGTTTGGTATGATTTTAAGGCCAGGAGCCAGAGAGCAAGTTGTGGTGGTTGACTGGGATGATTTTGGTGAGAAATAGAAGGCTAAATTTCCCACTGTATTTTGTGATGAGTTAGGTAAAATGTGTGGTTTTAGGCACAAGATCATTACAAAGGATGGGGCTGTCCCTATCAAGCACAAACTCAGAGGGGTGCCTTTTAGTGTAAGAGAAGAGTTGGAAAAAGAACTGAAGTGTTTGTGTGCCAAAGGTATCATAGAGCCCACTGAATCCTCTCTGTGGCTTTCTCCTCTTGTAGTGGCTCGCAAGAGGGGTGGGCAGCTATGCATCTGTGTTGACTTGAGGTCACTAAATAAGGAGATTTTGGTGGACTCACAGCCGTTGTCAAAGATAAATGATTTGTTTGCATCTATACGATGGCGAGGTATTTACTAAACTGGACTTGGCCAGTGCCTATCATCCGGAGGAACTTAATCCTGAGTCACGGCATCTCACTGCTTTCACTTCACCTCTTGGTACTTTTCAATACTGTTGCATGCCTATTGGGTTAACCTCGGCGGCTTTGGTATTCCAGAGAGTAATGTTCAACTTGCTCAAAGAGGTGAAGGGTGTCCTAATGTTTCAGGATGATGCACTGATCCTTGCCAAGGATGGCACGTCTCATGATATTATTCTCCATAGAGTACTTAATATCGTTAGAAAATAAGGGATAGTTCTAAAATCTGAGAAATATAAGTTCTTCTGCTGTGAGGTTGAGTATTAGGTCACATGATCTCGCAGGAAGGGACCAGCCCCAGACCAGGATTAGTGGAAACCATTGTTAATGCGCCACCCCCTACGGACAAAGTTGGTGTGAAGTATCTGCTGAGGTTCTGTGAGTATTACTCTAGACTTATTCCTGATTTTGCAACCAAAGTGCGTCCCATCAGTAATTTACTCAAAAAGGGTGTTAAATTTGTGTGGTGTGAAGAGTGCAGTGAGGCCTTTGACCTGGTCAAGTCCATGTTGGGTAACAGTAAGACTCTTAAACCTTTTGACACAGGTTATCCTTGCTGCATTACTGTTGATGACAGCCAGGTGGGGTTGGGAGCGACTAACACAAAAGGTAGGAGATGTTGAGAATATGGTAGTGTTGAGAGATGCAGAGCTCCAGTATTATGTAATTGAAAAGGAGCTCTTAGCATGCTTGTGGGCCACAGAAAATATCACCCATATGTTTGGGGAAGACATTTGTTGTTGCAAACTGATCACAAGCCACTGGTCAGTATTCTGGGAGGTGGCGTGAGTAAGTGTTGTACTCCCAAGATTCTAAGGATGGTCACCAAGCTTCTGCAGTATCAGTTTGATGTGACCCATATTTCAGTAGGCAAGAATGAAAGGGCAGATTTTCTTTTCTGCTTCCCACTTAAGGTTGATGAACATGACAAAATTAAGTTCAGTGATCTTATCGATGAAGATTGCAAGGATTGTTTGGTCACGGCTTTAGAGTTACCAGAATTGAAAATGTTTTTGGAAGAGGAGTGGTTAAATGCATTTAATAGTGACCTTCTTCAGCAACAAGTATGTGAACTGGTCAGGAATTGCTGGCCCAGAGAAATAATTTTATCTTCCTTATTGCAACTTTACTGCAAGATTTTCCTGGAAGATGGTATGCGTTGCGGTCTGATAAGCTAATCCCACCTCATACTGTCAGAAATACCATCATCAAGAATGCCCATGATGGTGACTTAGGGGCAATCCTCACCAAACGTCGTGTTTGGGAGACCTTTTGGTGGCCGGGCATGGATTAACGAAGAAGTGGCTAATTGTTGAGTGTGTGGTGCAGCTGACAAGAGTATCAAAGTGTTGATGCCTCAGCTCATGCCTATTGAGTGTCCTGTGGGTCTGTGGTGATGTTATGGGGCCTCACAATTCTTTTCCTGGAGGTTCCAGGAACATTCTAGAAGTCATGGGTTATGCCTCTAAATGGCCAGAGATCAAGATGGGCAGAGAACCAACAGTGTAGTAAAGTTTCTTAAAGAAGTTTGTGTGTGGGAAGTGTTCCTCGAGGTTCTTGTTTCAGACAACGGCACACAATTCATGAGTAGTGCATTGCATGTTTTCCTTGAATCCTGTGGAATTTATACAACTGAAAAGCTCCTTAGATCACCCATAAACTAACTGACTTGTTGAGAGGATGAGCCGTGTAGTGGGTGAGTGTATCAAATGGGCTAAAGCCAGGAACCATGATGTGTCCAATGCATTTAACAGCATGATATGGGTCTACAGAACTACACCCCGTTCATCCACAAAGGTAAATCCTTTCGAACTTTTGAGAGGAAGCTGGGCAAACACCAGTTTCAGACCTGGTTGGATGTCATAATGGCTTACATCGGACTCTGATGTCAAGAATTTAATGTCCATAGTAAAGGAAAATATGTCCCTGTCACAGGAAAAACAAAGAATGTGGTATGATAATAAAAAGGGTGCCAAAGTGGTTCCACTGAGGGTTGGAGACATTGTTAGAATAAGTTCTCTGTGCATGTCAAGAAAGGCAAATGCAAGTTTGGAGAACCAACCAGAGTGTTGAAGATTGTTGGGAATGTAGTTCAGGTGGATGGGGGGCATTGGTGGAATCTTGCTAAAATTGTCAAAACAAGGTCAGCTCCTGGCCATGTGGGTGTGAAGGACAATGTTGGTTTTAAACAGGCTTCCACCAGGAAGGGTGAGATTTCTATATTGCCCCAACTTGAATTTCTAAGAAGAAGCTCTAGAGTCATTGATTCTCTGAGCCTGTTTCATACTTCAAGTATTTATTTTCTAACTTTGTTTATGGTTTTGTTAGTTTTTTTTTGTTGGGAAGAAGGGAAGATGTGTAGTATTGACAGCTTGTATAAATGTAATGCTGTGTGAGGTAATGCTTTTCTAACATCTACAAGCTGTGGAACCTTTAAGAGAAACATTTTGTTGGAATGTTTTTGTGTGCTCAGAGTGGTAGAGAACGTTATGCTTCAAATAACGTACTGTTAGTTGTTGAGCTGTTACTGGTGGAGGCAACACATCTTGCGTACTCCACAACCATATAGCCTAAAGATATAAAGTTACAAGAAATAATGCTCTTTCTCAGCATGCTTACTGTAGGTTTATTTTTAAATGTCCCTTCAGTGACATGGCCCCAAAGGCTATTTTTACTGTAGCAGGGTTAGTTATTCCATTGGAAAGCATTGGACTACAATATTATATTTAATAATGTTATCTCTGGCTAGGTAACAGCTAAAAAATTAATTTTCGGACATTTTGAAATTTATTAAAAGGCTAATTCACTGGTGAAGTCATATTTGTAATAAATATTTTGGAAAATGTACTTTTAGAAAGTTACTTTTTCCCTGCCTAAAGCCTCTAGAAACTCATTTGCATAAGCTTCAGTTATTATCTGTCAGCTAAAAATCCCCCTTGATGAGGTATAAACTTGCTCAAAGAGCTGAGACAAAGGCTGTGGGTGTGGGGAAGTGTTCTGTTCCTCTGGCAGGTTGGCCATCTGGGCTGTGTCAATAAACCTAATTAACTCCGAAGAGGCCTAAACTGTCACAGATAAATGTTAGCTGATACCTGGGAAGGCCCCTCTTTGGTCCACCTAGTCTGGCAGGCACCAATCCCAGTGAGAGCAGAGCTGTCCCCAGAACTGGTATGAAATGACCACAGTGGAGGGATTGCTCATTTCCATGGCCACACTTCTGGGCACAGGAGTTCTGCACAGTGGAAGAAACGTTCTGCCATCTAGGTCTTAGTTAGAGAATGGCACTGTAGGACTGTTTGCAGTCGGGCACAGAGGAACTGCTTCAAAAGTTGGCAAGGTTATCTCTGAGAACTTTTTCTCAATTGGTTAGGGAAATGCCAGGAGTCACCCAGGCCACAGGCCTCAGGTATGGGGAGGTGTTCTGTTCCTCTGGCAGGCTGACTATCTGGGCTGTGCTCATAAACTTAATTAACCTCAAAAAGGCCTAGCCTGTCACAGGCAAATATTAGTTGACACCTGGGCACAACCCTCTTTTGACCATCTAGTCACGCGGCACCAGTACCAGTGAGAGAGGAGCTGCCCCCAGAACTGGTTTGAAATGATCACAGAGGAAGGGTTGCTCATTTTCATGGCTACACCTCTGGGCAAATGAGTGAGTTTTGCACAGGGGAATAAAAGTTCTGCCATCTTTGTTTCAGGCAGAGAGGGGCACTGTGGGACTGTTTGCAGTAGGGCACACAAGACCTGCTTTAAAAGTGACTAGATATGCCCCTGGGAATATTTTCCGTATTGCTTGAGGAGGGGCCACCCCACCCACAGGCTAGTGTCAGGCATGAATGTGGCATCCCTCTTGAAGGAAGTGGCCCTTAAGGGCCACCTCGGGTTACTTACAACCACCTGCTATGCCTTCCCAAGAATGAAGAGTCGGTCAGACAGTAGAGAATACAAACATCGTTTATTAGCAATACTCTGCAGAGGAGTCCAATCTGACCTGCACCCTAAAATGTCTGCTGAGGGACTGGGCCCCCAACAGCCCACAACACGTAATCATTCCTCCCAGAACCTCCAACCATGCCCACAGTGGAAAAGTACCGGCCTGGGCCGAACATGAACAAAGGAGGCACAGAGGGATGAGCTACCACCTGCTAGACGGGTACACATTATCATAGATTCAAGGTTGCCGTGCTGGGTCTCAGCATCTCCTAACGTGGGAGAAGAGCTACACATAGAGATAGGTATGCAAGGGCAGAACAGCCTATTCATTAGCAAGTCAGAAAGCAACCTTGAATAGCAGAGAAAATAATAACGAAATACAGTGTTCTGCTGAGGCAAGCAATGTGAGTAATGAGGCCTAGTGCAGGCACAGCCTAATGGGGATTGCGAAATACAAAATGGAGTCACACTTGCTAACTGAGGCTTGCGCCTTACAAGGATAACTCAGTGGGTTACATAATGTGAATGCAAATGGAACGTCATTTAGCCGCACACTGCTAACCTACTATGGCACGGAATAAGTATATAATAAGAATGGGGTTTTTCAAACCTAACAGACCCTCCTTTTAGCATGTGTGGCTAAATGCTTTATTGGCGCTATCCGGTAGGGTCTTTACAATTCTAATCAGGAGGGGAAATCTCTATTCACATGATCAATATCCTAATACTCAGAAGTGTTCAAATGCTCGCTATTAAGCAGGGAAACTATAAGAGACATGTTGACCTAAAAAATGTCTCCATCAATGCTCATCAACCCATCGATCTCTTTCTGAAGCATGATCTTAGCATTTGTATCGCATGGATATCCTTTTTCTTGGGAGACGGTGTACTTACACAGCAGGCACAACGAGCTGGGAGACTGTGCATACATGGGCATATTCTTTGCGTTAGCAACCCCTTTTTACTATGGGCAGAAACCTACTTTCACATTGTAGCTGATGGAATGTATGATGCATAGACGAGACAACAAACATTGGGGAAAAAGGAAAGAGAGGCAACATCTGTCAGACCATTTCCTCATAGGTAAAACATAATTGTGAAAGTAAACATTATAAAGTAAGATCCAAGGCAAACTTGTTATCAAGCAAGCCATAAGTCAGCGGGCTGCAAAGAGGTGTTCTTCTTCAATAATGGAACGACCAAAAGGATACATGGTAATTGGGAGAGAAATGCAATGCAATAGAATTGATGACCAGGGAACAGGGGGATGGGCAAAACTCTTCTTTCCAGTGTCTTTCAGGGAGCCATCACTGGCAGGCTCCTATTGTTCATCTGGCGTAGGCGCTGTGGAGCACCGGCGGTGGAGCTACTCATCTAGCTCTTTCCGGAAAAATCCTCTTCACTCAGGATAGAGCACCCTCCCTCCTTGGAGGACACCCTCAACTAATTCTGACAAGTGTCCAGGCCAGTGCACCACTCTTTTTCCTTACTCTATCGCTGGCACCTTAGACAGGGTACCTGCACCCTATTCTTCATCCAGGAAGTCCATCCCTACTCATTCAACCTTCCCTCTAGTGCACTGTCCTTCTGTCGGGGCGCAAATTGTGCCTCAATACTCCGGGCACAGGGGGTTCAAGGAAAAATGGGGTTAGACTCAAGAGGACCAGGGGGCAGAGACTCAAACACAGGCGAGCCCACAGGCTGGGCTCAATGGGCTAGGACTCGAGCACAGGTGGACCAACAGGCTGGGGCTCCTGGATAGCCCCTCTCTCTGTGTTGTTTTTCGGTGGTACTGCCTCGTCCAGCACTTCTTTGCTCTGCAGCTCCACCTCAATCATATTCATGGATGTTCCATAACAAGCAGCCAGGCTGTGCATCACGTCCAGGGCCCTTCTGATGACTGCAGGGTGTCCCGGACCTATTAGTGGGTAGAATGCAGAGTTTTAATTAACTGGCAAGGATAAAACGTTATACAATTAATTGTTTTCTCTCCCAATACCAAGTAGTGGGGTAAGCCTTAATTCATTTACTAAGCTCTGAAAGAACAATCCGGACATACTTTGAATCATTGCATCTGTCCATTCCTATATTATTCATCTGAAGAACCTCAAAAGGGAATTTCAAAGCAATGGCTTGTTTGTGTTTCTCGTCTTAGCAAGCTTGTGTTCAATAAGTCATAGAGATCACGACACAGCTTCTATTTTGTGAACCTTCGCTGCTGTGCAGGTCTGCAGACACCTCTAGAATTATTTTCCCAAGGGAGCCAACATAAGTATTGCATTTGTGACCATGCTCTCAAGTTATAGTTGTGGCAGGAAAATTTAAAATTGCTAATTTAACAGAGATCCTGATTATATATATAACTGACAAATTAAGCATAATGTAGCAAGTACATGAATTCTCCAGCAAAACTTGTTGTTCCAAACAAGCTCCTGTAGAGCTATGTGCTCTTCAAACTGTTAACCACTAAAATGTGTGGTGCGCAATTACCGGGGGCATACAGGTACCCTTCCTAGTATGGTGCATCATGTGCATCATACAGTACACGAACTGGGCCATGTATAATCATAACCAGGGGAAAAACATAGGCATCTAGCAACATTCGTTTTCTTTTCCTTTTTTTCCTTCTGGCCTACCAATTCACCAGCTCTAGTAAGGGCTGCCAGCGCAATTACAGGCTAACTGATAAAGGACTCGTGATGTCTCTGCAACTGTATGTAGTGTTGCGGTAACATGAGCAATAGTGGTGGTGCCACCTGGAAATTTAAACAGGAGCCATCAACCTATAGTTCCCCTTAAGGATCAGATATGGGAACATCAGTCTAGTCTACCCGTCCTTTCATCTTCTTTTCAACTCAATTCCATCAATTTACAGAAAGGAGGGGCAGTAACATGGCTGACTTCAAGGTGACACACTTTTAATCATGACAATTGTTCCGCACCGTACTTTGTTATAGCCAGTTAGACGTGCACTGGTGAGGTGCTGTGTCTCTATTTATTCAAGGGCATGTTCACAGCATGGAGTACCATATCTGTGAAATTAGTGGCTAAGGCGAGTCCAACCGATTGTCTTATGGCGACAGCCACCGTCATGACCATTCCTAGACCGCTCTGGAGGCTCTTATGGTAGCGTCAAAGACAGAAAGCGCGCACAACAAGCCGTCTTGTGTACTTACAACACAAAACAGCACACAACAATATATGTACCAAGCACAGAAACCAAAGAAAGAAAAAATGAACGCAGTTTCAAGTGTTAGGCATTCAGAGATAAGGCTCATGCACCTCATTTAATATGTTAGTGTCTTAGTCGCCAAGGAGCTAATCTCCTACCCCCCCTTTTGACAGTAGGTGACCTGAGAAGGAAACCTCCTGTCGAAAATACTTACCCCTATTTAAAAAAAACTCCCTGGTCAGTCAAAACTAAAGATAACAACAATTTGTTAAAAAAAACGAGTGTCCGTAGTGGGTAAAGGTAGGTACCTTTGTTCAAATAGGGACCCTTTCCTCTAGTCAGCGTAAGGGAAATACACGCTTTAGATGACCCCTGCTCACCCCCTTAGGAGCTGTGCACAAGCAGATAGTCGTATCCCAAATACAATGTGTCGAGTATTTGTATCAGCACTCACAGTAACACAATAAAACACCACAAGAGGACACCACACCAAATGCACATTCTCAGTCTCTGTCACCCTGAGACCAAACAGCCTATCCACAATCAGGCAGAAACACACAGAAAAATTGGACAAGAAAATAGCCACTTTCTAAAAGTGCCTGTTGCAAACACATATTTTAAAACCCATCCTTTACTAAAAGGTGTGTTACCAAATTCTGAGTCCAGGCTCCAATTGTCTACCTTATCCCTATGGGAGGATGTGCTTGTAAAATTTTACAACACATTCCCCATTCTGTCCTATGGGCAAGATAGCCTTTCAATAGTGAAAAACAAAATGGGCATTATGCCACTATCAGGGCATGTTACACACACCAGTATATATCCTACCTGCCACATACACTGTACCCTGCCGAGGGTGGTACCTTGGGCCTACCATATGTTTTTCCTGTGTACAAACTGCGCGCAGGCACTGCTGTGACAGGCCTGAGGCATCTTTTCCAGGCTACTCATGTGAGTGGCACTATCAGCGCTGCAAGCCTACTGTTGACGTAAGCCAGAAACCGGTCCCAGGATGCTTGTTTCCGGTCCAGGGAAGACATGGCTTGGCAGTTCGGGCTGGACTGTTCCCATGAGGCACAGGGTCAGACTGATTTGCATATGGCCATGTGTGAACTGGGGTGGCAGAGTGAGCTAAAGAATGATGATGGATTAAACCCAGATCAGTTGATTGGGGGTGAGTGCTTGCAATGTTCAACACTCCGTCCATCATCCCCTTTGGTTTTGCTATGCAAGCCTACTGTTAGCTATTTATTTACCAGCCCTGGCACACCCATTGCCCTTCACTAGGGATCTACTTGCAAACAGAATACGGAAAGCAGGAAGAACCAAGCCCAATATCAATTTACACAGAAAGCACTTGCACTGTGGCACTGATCAGCAGTGGCAAAATACCCAAAGCATCTAAGCTAGCAAAAACGGAAACCAGCACAGCATCAAAACATAGGAGGTAGCGGTAAAAAGTCAGGGAAAACCACGTCAAGGATGCCATGTCTAACACTATGTATCTGTACTGTCCCTACAACTTTGCTGTGTGTCTGAAACAATAACAAGTAACTACCTCTTTTAAAACCTATGTATAGATGCTCTTTCTTTCTTCTTAGTCCTAAGAAGCGCAGCAGAGCCTATGACTCCTACCAGTCAATGTGAATCCGGACAAAGGATGTTGTTGAAATAAATTGTACCGCCAAAGAATGTATTTTAGATCAGTGATAGAAAAACATTGAGCAGCAGAAGGAACCATTAGCAAAGGCATAGCAATGGCTAGAACAGCAGGATGTAGGAAAACCACTTTTTCATGAACTTCACACCAACCAATCACAGAATTGTAAAACACAATCTACATCGCCTGTTGCCCACAAAGCGGATGACACATTCGCAAAACTCGGGAAGGGGGCAAACACCATTCACTACTTACATTAAGGCCCGGCATCACACCTTCACCTGCTTGAGAGCAGTAATAGTAGGAGGCCAAACCCATCACATGCTCACCACAATTAGACATTAACTAAAACAGAAATCCACTGTAAAAAGGACCAATAATCAGAGCAAGAAAGCATAAAACATGTGCTACAACTAATGTATCTGAAACACCCACCAAAAACATTCATAACACTGTGCTATGTTAAATACGTAACAAAAAAAGGCAATCTATTCCTTTTAATTTGCAAAACAAATCTTTCCCTATCAGGCCTGAGTCACAAACAATTGTTACTACAATCCTTTCTAAAACTTATTTTGTAATTTCTCCTTTTAAAACCCCAACAGCTTTGATATTGCACCTTTATTTCCACTTGTGAAACAACGCATTTTAACTCACTTTTCATTCCCTGCAAACAATTTTTCTGAGCAAACCCTCTCTGTACCATATATATATATTTTTTTACTCTTTCTACAACTTTCTTTGAAAACAAACCAATATTTACTGTACGTGCACCCTAATCTGATCAGAGAACAGAAATCCAATAACCAACTGAGTCACAAAGAATCTCATGCCACCGGCTCTAGGACATTCTATCCCACAGTGTTGTGGAAACTCTAGATACACATTTTCACAAAACTCATGAACCACTTATTTTTAGCTCCTGTGTTGTTCTTTTAATCTGTACCCCATTAATATCTTTTGCTGGCACTCTGCCCTAGGAAAGTCCGCGCTGCGCATCTCTGCCTGTCTGTGTCAGGAGCTGGGCATGGCCCCCACCTTCCTTTCTGGCTTTACAAAACTCTCTCCCCAGCGTGAGCTGCTCTGAGTCTCTTTGCTCAATGAGCCCCCTCCTTGGGAATTCCTTCCTTATCTCACCGAAGGCCATAGCAAGCCTGCCACACACTGAATTCACAAGCTATGTTTTTCAACTTTGAAAATCCTTTTATTCAGCATAAAGACGCACTGCCTGGAGCGCTTGAAACACTTTTTCCAAAGTAAATACACGTTCTATTGTGGGTAAATCCAAATGAAACATTCCCACTCAAATCAATCATATGTTAACTTCTGAGCATTGCACCAAATTTCTACGTGCCAATTTTCAGAATGCAGTTCATGTCTGAAGCTGGAAAGCTCTAAGTATCGACACACTGCTCCCTTTTCAGAACCCCTGCCCCCCTTTCATGGAGAGACCGAACACATTCCGCGCTACTGAATTACGAGCGTGTATTTCACCTCTCCTTACTGCACCTTTAGAATGCATGTCTGTTCAGTATAAATATACATGACCTTGAATTGTCACAACACTGTTATCAATTTAAATGCATATCCCTTCCTTACATTTTTCTCATGTTGTACTCTTCCTATGTCAAAACAAATGTACATTCTTGCTAGTATTTCTGATCAAACCATATTTTTATTTATTTATTATTTTTCCATTCTTCAAAATTTAAAGTGTCGTCAGGAGGTGCTAGCTAACCTCCTTCCAATGGGCATCTGCAGAACAACAACGACAACAAGAGACCAAATTAAACTCATTCCAGACATTTTCAAGAAGGGGCCACACTCATCATTTTGCCTGGCAAAGGAATTGCAAGTACTTTTCCCAAAGACGGTCCCCAGACAGGGTCAAACAAAAAAGACCCCACACAACACAGTTTGCTGAGGCAAGGCATCCTTACCTCCACACGAAGAGCACAATCGCTACTCACTCAAACAAGCATTTCACAAGCACCACCACCGACGTCGGTCCACAAACCTCATAGCACCCAAACACAACAATCAAACCACAAGTCAGCCCGGAGACTACATCAGGTTCAAGAAGACAGTCCAGAGACTGTACCAAGTTCAAGAAGACAGTCCAGAGACTATACCAAGTTCAAGAAGACAGGCTCTAGCCCCAGATCTTTTCAAGCGTAGACCAAATTACCAGTTGGCCTGGCAGATTGTTCGCGAACAGTCCCGGGCCTTTTCAAGCACGGGCCAAATTTCCAGTTGGTCCGGTAGACTGCCCGCAAACACTCTGTGCCTTTTCAAGGGTCCGCAGACCAACCAAGTTCAAGACAAGACAGTCCGGAGACCGTACCAAGACACAGCCCGTCGACTCGTGCCGTTCAAGCAAGGCAGTTTGAAAACTGCACCAAGACAGTCCACAGACTGTACCGAGACACAGCCCGTAGGCTCGTGCCGTTCAAGAATGGCACAATTTTTCCAAGAATCAAATCACTCACCTGGTGCACACAGGTCGAGTCAAGTTATTCTCCACTGCTGACTCTTCGGACCAAACGGTGAACACCAAGGTTTCGCCTTCTCAGGACCCCAGCCGGTGACCACTAGACGAGGAGTCGCCCGATCAGCCGGGCTGGGCAGCTGCGAGAACCAAGCTCGTTCTTGTGTGGGGTACCCCGATCCGCCCGACCAACCAAACGCACCCCCCGACCCTACAACTCGATTACGGGAGAGCTGGATCACCTTGCGGGGTCCCTGTTTGGGCGCCAACTGAAGGAAGTGGCCCTTAAGGGCCACTCGGGTTACTTACAACCACCTGCTATGCCTTCCCAAGAATGAAGAGTCGGTCAGACAGTAGAGAATACAAACATCGTTTATTAGCAATACTCTGCAGAGGAGTCCAATCTGACCTGCACCCTAAGATGTCTGCCAAGGGACTGGGCCCCCAACAGCCCACAACACGTAATCATTCCTCCCAGAACCCTCAACCACGCCCACAGTGGAAAAGTACCGGCCTGGGCCGAACATGAACAAAGGAGGCACAGAGGGATGAGCTACCACCTGCTAGACGGGTACACATAGATTCAAGGTTGCCGTGCTGGGTCTCAGCGTCTCCGAACGTGGGAGAAGAGCTACACATAGAGATAGGTATGCAAGGCCACAACGGCCTATTCATTAGCAAGTCAGAAGGCAACCTTGAATAGCAGAGAAAATAATAACGAAATACAGTGTTCTGCTGAGGCAAGCAATATGAGTAATGAGGCCTAGTGCAGGTACAGCCTAATGGGGATTGCAAAATACAAAATGGAGTCACACTTGCTAACTGAGGCTTGCGCCTTACAAGGATAACTCAGTGGGTTACATAACGTGAATGCAAATGGAACGTCATTTAGCCGCACACTGGTAACCTACTATGGCACGGAATAAGTATATAATAAGAATGGGGTTTTTCAAACCTAACACTCTGCAATATCTTCAGAACACTACGTTACATGTGGAAGTGAGAAGGACTGCACCTGCTGTTGAGACCCATGAGGAGACCTGAAAGGCTGATCCTGCTCCCAGGACCTGCTGATCAGTTCCAAATAGATCTCCCCTGGACCTTGCTGGTGGCTTATCTTGGAGTGAGACTTGAACCCAAAGTGCTGTTCCTGAGGTCCTGGGACCCTTGGCTGTGAAAGAGTTTACTCACCCTGAGAAACTTGAGACATCAAAACTTTTTAGCTCCAAAGACCTCTAAAGGACCGGGACAAGCCTGCCAAGTCAATATGAAGAAGGTGCGTTGCCTTTGGACCAAAGGTTTAGGTTACTCCTGCATGGGGCTTTTCTACATCAGCAAATCCGTTTCAGCAGGACTTTGCAGAGAGGGTTTCTGGCCTTATGGAGCCCTGTTCAGCTATAGATTGAAGCCTTGCTCTTGCTCTTCACTAGGTAAAGGTACCAGAAGTATTAGGCCAGAGAGCGACCTTCCTCAGGCGTGAATTTTAAATCTCTCCCCGTGAGCTTTCCCGCCTATTGTCAGTGGCTTCACTGGGACCTCATCCAACAACTGTCTGGTCTCATGGTGCCCTTCTTGGCCACAGCCAGTTGCCTTGCCCCACTGAGGATTTTTGGCCTCCGTTTCAGAGACTATGTCAGAAGGTAATAGTTCCGTTTGGGACAAACATTGTTTCTGCATCCGATCCGTGCTCCAGAGTGGTTGACCTTATATTGGGCCTAGGTCCCAGTCAAGTGCATCCAGATGACCGCGGTTGGTGCTGAATGCTTTTTGGTGCTATTTTTAGAGTTAACCTTTAAAAATTGATATCTCAGTCTCTCCTTATTAGGTTTTTGTAATTTTTCTGTCATTTTGTTAATTAAATTACTCTCTATTTTTATAAATTGGAGTGGAGTTTTTATTGAAGTTTTCCCTGTTTTGGTATTTCTAAATGCTTTGCACATTTGCTTAAGTTAAGCCTATCTGCTCAGTGCCATAGCTATCAGGGGTTGAGCTCAGGTTTGGATTACTGAAACCTTGACTGGACCTCACAAGAATTGTGACATTATTACTTCAACCCCCCCCCCAGTACATAATCCACTTTCTCTCTATCAGCATCCACCAATAGACAAAACCCTTCCAGTTTTAGCTGATCATTAACAATGACATTGATCAGCTAAAACACCACCTCACTATTATGAATGCCTAAATGTAAAAGTCCTACCTCAATTTTAATCTCACCAAAGCAGATGTTTACTCCTCACCTTTGTAAATAGACATCAACAGGTGCAGTTGTGGCTCATTGAAATAAAGTTGGATGGCTCAACAACACAATTTGTCGACATTTAAAATCTAAGAGTTTCCACATGATAGTCAAAGGTGTCCTGATATCAGCTTGCTGATAGAATTTAGCCCTTCTTGCCAATAACAGACTTCAGAACTCCTATTCCAACATCGGTCCTGTCCACTTCAACACTTGCAAAGTACTACTATCTGGAATTTCAGACACATCTAAAACCCCTGAAGAGAATTTTAAACACTGCGGTTTGTCTCATCAATCATCTCCAGGAATAAGGCCCTGACTTAAAGTTTGGTAGAGGAGTGCTCTGTCACAAATGTGATGGATATAAATGCACTTGTAATGAGGTAGATGGGCATCCATCAAGTTTGCTATTGAATAGCCCATCTGCCAAATTCTAAATCAGGCCCTTAAACAGGATCATAAAACCCTCAAAAAAGCTCCCATGGCACCCCATTTTATCTGGTAAGCAAGACCGAGTCCTGTGAGGGGAACACAAGTCACTGAGCAGTAGCATAGTATACAAGTCACCCAAAAAGTGCAAGAAGAAGTAAACTAGATGCCATATATGTCTCCTGCTATGCCCTTAGAATCTGTAGCTTCACCCTTGTATAAATTCTTCAAGTTCAATATCTCTTCATGTGAGGAAAATGCTAAATAAATTCATTTTCAAGCAACAACTAATTGCAATTTATCCACAGAGTGCTGTTTTTCTTAAAGGAAGCACCCTTCGCCGTCTCCTTACTGCTCCCTCCTATCTTTTTTCGCACCTTCACCACCGCTTTTACAACGTCCTGCTCTCTTCTGTTACATATTCACTGGTCATCATGGCCATGTTTTCCGTAATCCCCGCCCTCCCTCTTGAAAAATGCTTTATCCACCACCAATTTATAATGTTTTGATTTACCAGGGAAGGAATTTATAGTAAAGAGTACACCCAATACCCATTGACAGGGACTTAAATTTCCATTCCTTTTGAATAGTCATGGGGACATCTGCTCCAGTTTAAGGTGCTAAGCATAACATTGGTGTGCTCAGCTGTGCAAGATATGGACCAACATGCAGACAGATGAGCATGATACTTAATACAGTAAGCACAACCATGTGAAATGCAATATATACAATTAAAATTCATTAATTGCTTCTCTGTTCTGTCCATCTAGAGCACAAACTGAGTATTCGTACAATGTGCTGTAATAATCCTACTGAGGCTGCATGTGTACATATTAAGGAGTGAGGTGCTCAGTTAGAAGAAGGCACCATAAAAGAGTTAGAACACCTTGAATAAGCAAGCACTGGCAAAGCCAATATGCCTGACATTGCCAGCCATCCTATTGGCTTTGGCATTTCTTATTTTATTCCGTCCTGGTTTTTGCAAAACGTTATTGTTGGGGAAGTTGCCAGGGCACTGAAGGGAACTACATTGTGTGTGAATGTGCTCCTGTGTAAGGGCTATATACTGTTACTCACAGTAAAATCTGCCCAAGCGCGCGGGTGTGGGAGGAAGAACATGTGAATAATACAGCAGTAAAATAATGGATAAAATCAGGCTGAAAGTCCTAATAACTAACTATGTTATATAGATATTTTTTGTAAGATTAAAAGTTTTGGCTAAAACCAGATCTACAAAAGCCACTCAGTCTGGTGTTGGCCACCAGCCTATTGCCTTTGCTAATGTTGCTTTCATAATAATTGTGTAAATCCTTATTACATAGAGAGACTTGCAATGACAGCCAGATAGAGAGGCATACAAATACAAATAGAGAGGCTTGCAAAGAGAGACAGATAGGACAAGAAATTGGAATAAAGGGTACAGCTTCAATTAGTAGTATAATAGTTAAATGTCTCTATAAGCACAATATACCTGAGCACCAAAAGCAAACTAGAGATCCATACAAGTAGGACATACAGTCATACTTGTAGGCATTGGTTTACAAGTATGACTGTAGTTCTCAATTAAGATACAGAAAATGACACACATGAGTGCAGTTTAAAATGCATATCACTGCATTTCACTAAAAAGAGGATAACTTTCTAAAGAACAGTTTCAAATAGACACAAGCTGGTATGCTGTGAAATAGCAGCAGTCAGATAAACAAAGGCCACTCCAAAAGGAATTTACAACACATTAGCAGGAGACAGTGCTCACATGTGGTAGAAAGCACCCTGTCTGCTATCATATCAGGCTCTAGACACCAAAGCAGCAATAAAGGAATAAAAAAAGTAAAAACAAAATCACTGACACCCAAGAGGACTACCTTGATTGTGGATGTGCTCCTTGTAAAAGAGTAAAACGCAATCACTGAAAGTGAAGTCAGCCTGTGGCTTAAGTAGACTGACCCACTGCTGTATGCTGCAGTGGACGGAAGCAAAATGTGAATGATGCAGCAAAACACCAATGGATGAAGAGAGCTAGCTGAAAGCCAATTTACGTATATTATGCATATGAGGGCGTGGCCAACATCCAGACCTGGTGAAAGCATAGCTCTGGAGCTCCTGCACCCGGCCTCTCAATCCAGCCTAATCCTTTAATCCTGACACCATTGATGGCCCTGCCCGTGGTGAGGACACCCGGGACTGTGAGGCAGTGTAGAAGCGCCCACCTGAGTGGCTGAGGTGTCTGACGGTGGCCCCATGAGAAGGTATCCGGAGTCCTGCTCTTAACGTCATGCCGGACATTGGGAGCCCGCCCGTGGTGAGGATATTGAGGGCCATGCAGCTACATGATATCACCACACAGAAGGGACGAGGTGCATGTCTACATCCCTTGGCAGATCTGGGTCGGCCTGAGCCCAGCATTAAACTATGTGACCGCTGGGGTTTCTGCTGCTGAGGCTGGCTGAGGAGGTGAGATAACACATGAGCCTGGTGTCCTGCGTGTGAATGAGTCAGTTGGCTTTTGCACCACCCGCCATGTAAGGAATACAAGATGATGGGCAGAGCTTCCAGGGGAGAAACGGCATGCTTCTGTGCCAATGAGCGGCTGGGCCTGTTGTATGGAGCAACTTATAAGGGTGCTCCCCAACGGACTGATGCTAGTGGATAAGTTGTTGTTGCTGGCATTTGTGACTGCATCTTGAGCTCCATCATATTGTTGCACCACAGGTACGGGGCTAACACCTGTGGCGGCCTATGGGGCAGGATGGGGCCCCTATGAATGTATACTAGCGAAAGAGAATGCCTGGGTTGTGGCCTGAGGTCCCCAGCAGCTCATCACCACTTCCTTGCACTCCCCCCTTGCTAACGGCCTCGGATCTGCTCCGCACCACTTACTGTGCATGCAACGTGATGTGGGGGAGTCTTGTTGAGGCTCCAGAGAACTGTCTTGTGGGCCCAGGAGGGGGGCACGGAGCATTGGCTGCCATGCAGGCCCCGTCCCGTGAATAGTGAAGACCTGTGGTTCCTGTTCAAGGGAGGATATTTGGCGCACAGAGACTGAAACCCCTAAAGTGGGGTACAAGAAATGCTAGAGACTCTCTCTGTGAGTCCCCGTGCTGCAATGCAGTGTTGACAAGTTGCTGGTCTACTGGGGGGGGGGGCAAGTGACTATAGTGTGAGAGGGAGCCCAGTTGGAGGTGGTCACTGGGTGGACACAAGGTTGAGACCTGACCAGTGGTGAGCAGCTGACTAACATGTGTAGAGGGGGATCCCACCCCCAACTACGTAATTTGTCAGACCAACTGGCTGTAGGTGCGACCCGCCAGCCTTTTTTCTTTTTGGTGTCACTGGAACTCTGTTGGTCCTCTGGAGATTTGTGACACCCCGTGCCTGTACATTGGCCTGTGGGCTCCCCCCGGACTGTGGGTGTCTCCCCCTGACCTCAACCCTAGGGCTTTTTGTTCCTAAAAGTAATGCACTTTCCCACCTGTGCCCCTGTCTGCTATGGTCTGTAGTTGCAGAACATGGTGCGCACCAGGAGCAAAACGAATAGACCAGTTTTACCTGCTCGCTCTCAGTCGCCTCCTCTGGAGGGCTCTCCAACTAAGATTTTGGACACTGACGTGCCCTCTTCAGAAATGATACCTTCCTTGGACCAGCTGGATCTTATCCTGCAGGAAATAAGGGAATTGCGTCAGGTAAGGGAGCAACGACTGGGGGTCATTACCTCCGATGTGAACCTGTTAAAAAATGAACACCGCAAGTTGTCAGACAGGGTCAAAGCCAATGAAGTAGTACTCTTGTCATTATCTCACGGTCAAGAACAACTTCCTACACAGGTAGTCCAGCTGCAACATTGAGTAGATCTTCTACAGGAGCGTGCAGAGGATGTGAAGGGGAGAGCTCGCCGCAATAACATTCGCATCATAGGATTTCCAGAGAGCATGGAGGGTACGAGGGTGACCCAGTTCATGGAGGAATGGCTTCAGTCTGCAATGGCCCCTGAGGGACTCTCTGACATGCTTGTAGTCAAGAGGGCCCATAGAGGCCAATCCCCGGGGCTCCACCGAGGCTGATTATAGCCAATATCTTTAATTATTGTGATCGTGATGCCCTTTTGCAGGCAGCCAGAGGCCGAGCATTCATCCTGGTGGACAACGCGAATACTTCATTCTTCCCAGATTATACAATTGCAGTCCAGCAGAGGTGGGCCTCCTTTCAGAAGACCAAGAGGTGGCTTTGGGTTGCAGGCCTCCCCTATACCCTCCTCTTCCCGGCCAAACTCAAAGTGCTATGTAACCAAAAAGCGCACTTTTTTGACATCCCGGAACAGGTCTGTGACTGGGATGACCAAAACTTCCCTGATTCCCAGTGGGGGGGAGTGTGAGCAATCAAAGAAGGCACCTTAGAAGATGTGGTGTAGGCTGAGGGGTAGATGGGGGAGCCTGTGTGGGCGTTAGTGGCCTGGGGGCCGCTTCCCCGCAACAGGTGATGGAATGACAGCTGGCAGCTCTTCGGTCAGTGACCACACTGCAAACACCTCATCCACTGATCAGCTCTACTTCCTCCCAGAATAGTGCCTCCGACTTAGATATATCTGGAAGTGTGGTGCTGTTCCCTGCAGTTACCCCACAAACAGCAGATGAACTATAAAGGGAGCCTATGAATAAACAATTTGTCAAGCTTAAATCTAGCTCTGCTACCTCTCATAGATACTAAGCACCACCCCAAAAGGAACATGTCCTGGGTTTTCGGTGTCCGTTTGTTCCCATGAGTGTTTACTGAATACTGCCTAATGATACAGCTGCACTGTTCCCCCTCTGTTGCTCCTAATTGAGCAGCTTGAACTGTTAATGGGGTGCTATTCATTCTCACATGGTGCTGGTATAGGGCCTGGGGCTCGGTAGCACTTATTTGTTCCCTGGACTGTGCTGAATCACTATGCCATGCCTTACTGGTTTGACTACCAGCACCCCTATAGTAAGTGCAAGTGTTTCTTGATGTTTGTATTGTTACCCTCTTTTTTACAGGTTTGGTCGAATGACCCACAATCGCTGGACCAAGTATTGGGAGTAGGTTTTTCAATGTTTTTTGATTGTGTCACCATTATCATTGGGGGGGGGGCAGGTTTGGGGTGTACTGTGTCCTAAGATAAGTTACACAGATTACATCAGTGACCAAACAATACAACTTAGTAACCTGGAATGTAGGGGGTACGGAATCCATACAAAAGAGGCATAGGATAGCCCAATTACACCGGTGCCAAGTCCATATTATCTTTCTTCAAGAAACACACCTAGTTGCCACAGAAGCCTTCAAATTACACAAGCGTTAGCGTGGCCAATTATTTTATACTTCCTATTCAGCTTATTCTTATAGAGCCGCAATTTGGATACGTGCCGGGGTGCCATTTGGGCTCCAGGACTTGAGGGGCACCCTAGATGGGGACATGATAGTCTTTGTATGCATTTATGCACCCAATACGAATCAGGATGACTTTTATACACACTTATCAGCGGTTTTGGCAGACTGGGCCCCATTCCCTTGGGTGCTGGGGGGATTTTAATGCTGCATTGGATATTACACTGGACAGAACATACCTCCCTCTGCCTGGGACCACACCAGCCCATTAAGCTCATATGTTGAAACAATGGGTGGATGGTTTGGAACTGACTGATGTGTGGCAAGGGAGAAATGAACGTATGAGCTACTAGAGCATCTCCAGGTTATAGATTATCATCACTACACGCAGAAAGTAAACACAGGGGCTGACCAGTTGGGTACACTATTGCCACGCGTATTACGTCCATACCCCTCCCCCACTCTGATCCTAGCACTCAATACCCCGATAGGAGAAGTGGTCACACAGCTTGAGATTGATACTACATTCCATGATTACTACACAGTATTATGTTCTGCACATCCTGCCCCTAACCCCTCAGAGCTGCTGGGGTTCCTATGAAACGATACAAAAGGGGATGATGGACGGAACGTTTGAGCCAATCAAACACTGCTGGGGTTCCTATGAAAGGCACGCCTACCTAAGGTGCAAGCAGTGAATAGAGAAGACCTTTTTGAACCCATAACAGTGAATGAAAGTAAAGGGGCTCTCAAGGAATTGCCCCGTAACTAGACGCCGGGATCCAATGGACTCCCAGTGGAATGTTTCACTCCCTACTCGACTCCACTAGTCCACCAGTTAGAGAATCTATACAACACATCCTCAGACACAGACCTACTGCCTTCTACCCTTAGGGAAGCCCTTGTCACATAACTGTTGAAACCTGGGAAACCACCACGTGAGTTGACCTCCTATCATCCAATATTAATATTAAAAATTGAGTATAAGATACCTAGCAAGATACCACTTTGTGAACTTACCTGTTTTAAATCCTACTGGGATTTTTCAACAAATCAAGTTGTAATAAAAGCACTGCATGAGGTCACGGGCCAGTCCCGCTGGGATACTATGGAATGTTGCATACTGGGGTTACCTGTAGGCCCAAGAGGTTCCCGAGTGAGTGTGTGTTTTGCATACTTTTTTTCCAAACAACTTAATTGCATTTTCATTTATAAGAGCAAGATATACAATCAGGATCCATATCATGTGGACCCCTGTTTCCCAACATCTCCCTTGTCCCCCACATCCACAAAGATGTTCCATGCGCATCCATGTCAACTATTTTGGAAGGATCACCCTGTACAGCTCTGTACTATGATTTCTATGCCAACTGAACAGTGGTAACCCCCCCCTTCCCTCTCCCTGTCATGATTCCCATTTTCTCAGTATACGTGTTTTAAGGGGGTTTTGACTATCTCAGGGAATTGTCATTTAGCTCCCCACCCATTCGCCTTTACCCACCAGTCATTCCAGAGAACAGCCACAGCACCCTCTGTTATATTAACTCTCAACCGCTTCCGAGGTTTGCGGGTCTCTCAAGTCCGCTAGCATAGCTGCCCATTCTCAGGTATCATCTTCAAGCTTTTCATCTCTCCAGACTTGTTTCATACGTATCAATTCTGCAGGCGCCCACTCACACATGTCCCGCAGCCATGTATCAATCCCTGGGGGGGACAGGGTTCAGCCATGCAATTGCAATATGCCTCTCCGTTAACACTAACCCCAGAAGGACAAACCTTCTACTTAATTTCTTAGCCTTGGGAGTGGGTAACAGTCCCAGCAGCACTGACCTTGTTTCCCTGGGGATTATCCATCCTGTAGCTTTTTGCAAGCATGCCAAAGCCTTTTCCCAGTATTGTGTTAGTGTCGGGCATGTCCATTTCATGTGTAAGAAATTTGCCTCTATCTCTACACACTGGGAGTATGCACTTGAGTGGCCCGGGTACATTTTACCTAAAGTCTGTGGGGTTAGATACACTTGATGTACGACATTGTATTGTATTATCAGATGTACCTGGCTGAAACTCTTCTGTATATTAAAGAAATGCACTTTTTTGAATTTTGAAGAAACTATTTCTATTTTCAAACGCGGTTTGTTGTATGATTTACGTGACAAATATTTTTAGGGCTCTCCCTGTTAATATATTGGGTCCCCCACCTCTACTTAAAACAGTAAAATATAACACCAAAGCATTTTAAAATTTGTTCTGGAATTACCTTAATAAGCCATGACTGCATGGATGTAGATTCACCAAAATGACAGGAGTAGCGGTAGTGACATCATATGCCCTTTGACCCTGTGACTTTACAAGATGAGACATCACATGGTCTTTAGCCTTGATGACATCACGGAAATTGGGATCATGTGATGTTTGGCCCTGATTTAGCCACAGAAAGTCATTCCTCCTTTCTTTGCTGCAGTTAGGGCTGCCACATTGCAGGTATTTTAACAACAAGCCTGGTATTATATTGCCAATGCCTGTCAAAACATTTAAAAATAAGCTGGTCTTTTTTCCACTTTGAAATCTTAAAACAGAAAAATAAGAGGAATTCACTACGAAGTATTTTAAAGCTCTCTAAATCAACCCGTTTTCATTGCTAAAGCAGACAGAAGTATAATTACCCTGCTATAAAATACATGAAGAAGTTACAAAACTTCTTATTGAAGTACCAGCTCAGGTTTATCCAATTATAAAAATGAACAAATAACCACTGTTATTCTGTGGGCTGGACTCTAGATTGAGTCCAGCCCAATGAAACAGACCCAAGCCCACAGCCTGGAAGACAAGCAAGCTGTGCTTAGAGGAGCCTGGGCCATGGGAGGCATTAAAGGGAATTTTCAAAGCAACACTTGGCTTGACATGAGAAACTGAAACAATGTAATGTTTCAACTGTTGACTGCCCCGAGCAGCCTGGAGCAGATAGTGTTTTACAAGAAGAAGCACCCAAAAGCTGTTTTTTTATTTTCTAACATGGACTTGACGTGGTGCTGCTTTTGCAGCATGGAGCCAAGGTTTGAAAGGGCGATGTCAGGGGTAGCAAGGATCTAGCCAGGGGTCGCTGTTATAGTAAACATAGACAGAAAGGCTATGTTAAAAAAAAAACAGATGATTTTATATAAAGTTCTATGTAATTATTATGTCCGGGCCTTTGAGGATCTGCCCTTCAACTCAGTGGCATAGCTGGAGAGCGGGTGGGGGGGGTCCGCCCCGGTGGCACCTTTTTGGAGGCGGCGGCACTACACGTGAGGTGAGCAATTTCGGCGAGCGCAAGGTAAGTAGTTTTCTTTTTTCTTAGTTTATTTTCCCTCGTTGTATTAACTCCCCCCGCTCTTACCTGCACTGGCCGTCACCAGGCGGCAAACTCAGGGACCACCCCGGGCAGCAAAAGCTCTAGCTATGCCACTGCTGCAACTCCTCTGCTCCTTCCTAGATGACAGGGAGCAAGCAGTGAACCTAGGCGACTTTAGCTCAAAGCCTTTCAGGCTGCCTTGCGGAGTTCCTCAGTGCTCATCCTTGAGCCCTACTCTGTTTAACATATATGTGGCCCCTCTCATGAGCCTTATAAGGTAATTCGGCTTAGTTACTGTAACCCATGCCGATGACACTCACATTTTTGTCCCCATAAATAATGACATTGATGAGGTGGCCACGCGCTACAGAAATTGTATGTTGGCAATTTTCCACCGCATGTCTTCCTAGTGCCTAAAACTGAATTCTGAAAAAAACGAGATTCTTCTCTTAGAAAACGATACTTCCTTTACAACAGCTCACGGTGGCCACCAGCGCTTGGCCATCTTCCTACTCCTGTGGCTAAAGCAAGGAATCTGGTAATTATTGTTGATTCCAAGCTTTTTTGTATGGATCGAACCAGTTCTTTGACCTCTTCTTGCTTCCACTCTTTAAAAGTGCTGAAGAAAATAGTAGTGGTCCCCTCCCTGGTGCAAAGTTACACTATTGTAATGCTCTTTACGTGTTAGCTCAACAGAATGTTTTGAATAGACTACAGAAGCTACAGAGTGCAGTAATCCACATGCTTAGAAAGATTAAAAAATTTGAACCCGTTCACAAAGCCAGGCATAATTTACACTAGTTACCTATCAAAAAAATAATCGCTTTCAAGGCACTTTGCATGGTGCATAAATCACTCTATCATGCTAGCTCCGTCCTGCTTAGGGACAAGCTCAAATAGTCCATCCCAAATAGACATTTGCGTTCAGCTAACAAAATGTGGGTCCCAACTATCTTCAAAGCTTCCTGGGGAGGTAGAAGCTTTTCCCATGCAACCACTTTCCTCTGGAACCACCTACCAGATCATTTAAGGAATTTTCCTAACCATCTGCCTTTTAGAAAGTTACTGAAAACCTAGCTGCTTACCTCTGCTTCTTAATCTTCTTTTTCATTAGATTCAGTCGTTATCGCTCCAGGTAGCGCTAGACGGCTTTCGGCAAATATTGCGCTTTATAAATTTAAATCAAATCAATCTAAAAACGCAAAAAATACTGGCGTTTCCTTTCACATTAAAACTGTCAAATACTATAAAGCATTTTGAATAATGATGAGATCATTTAAGGCAAGTTTTGATTTCAAACCACCTGCACAAAAAGCGTGATGGACTGATCATTAATTACCTTGCGGTCTGGGGAAAACAGTACTAAGATGCATGAAGTCACAAAAATATTGGGCCAGATTCACAAAAGGAAAACTTAGACTTTTTGTCTCAACTTAGACCAAAAGTTTAAGTTTATGACTTTAGGAATTCACAAAGGACATTTATGAATAGTATCTTTACGTCTGCGGAGATCTGCCTCGAGTGCAGACGTAAATATACTACTCGTCAATGCCCTTTGTGGATCCCCAAAGTCGTAAACTTAGACCAAACATCTAAGTTTACCTTTGGGTATTGGGCCCATTGTTTTCTCAAAGGCCTGTTTTAATTAACCACTGGAGGATGTGACATTTCAACTGTTCCACACTCTTCTTCCCTGTCAGGAATACTCAGTGTTCACTTTGATGTAACATGCACATATGTTTGCGAGTGCACTTGTGGCCAGAGCTTACCCACTCAAAACACACAGAAATGGTAGGCAAATTATAGCCACACCTCCATAAAGGGCCGGCTTTTGGCATGGGTGAGCTGGGCACAGTTAGAGAGATGCACATGTAGATCACCTTCCGAGCTGCCATGAATACAGATTTCATTCAAGGCCGCCGTTTTGTTCATTACCGCCGGAGTACAGGCTCTATACTTTTGTCATCTTCCCTCAGATTCCTTTTACCCCACTCCCCCTTCATTCTCCCTCACCCCCTCCCGTGTGCTCTCACCTCCAGTTTAGCAACTGAATTGGTGATTAAAGTGAGGCGACAAGGGGCAAATGCGTGCTAACAGGCTGTTTACTGGTCTGAGGTATTTAGCCAGGACTGACGAGTGAGCACAAAAGGAGCCCCTCAGGAACACTAATGGGGGGGGGTTAGGGGAGGAGTGAGGGAGAAGAATCATCTGGGGTGCCAAATTTAGTTTTACCAGGGATGCTGTCTGAGGAAAGCCCTGCCTCCATAGAGTCTGCAGGCAGCGCTTCAATGTAATGCATATGCTAATTAACAGTCACAAGAAAGACACTCTGCAAAATAAACAATCAGCAGTGAGAGCCCAATAGAAGTCTTTAAAGAGCTGCTGAGCTTCCGCAAATGAAAAAACAAAACGTTTTTTTTGTAAAAGATCGCTTTGGCCAACAGCCTCTAGCACTGAAGGGGGTTACTTTTCTCTGGCATATGTGCATGTTGTTCACAGGCATAGTGAAGACACCCAATGGCTGAGGTAGACTAGCTCATTGCCCTACGCAGTATGCTGTGTTGGGCAGATCAAAATGTGAATGACAGATGGAAAGACCAATGAAGAGCCCTGACTGAAAGCCCACTATAGGCGGAGCTTGACGCAGAGAGGAATGGCAACTCTTCTGTGATGCTCCAAGGAGGAGAGCGATGCCCGAACGTTTCTCTGGCTTCCCCAATGCACCAAGTACCACGGGAAGCACAATCGGAAAATCCATAGAAACAGCGGCGAGCCTTTATTTGTCTGAAAAGGCTTTTTTTATTACTGTTCTTTGTTTCTTGCTCCACAGCAGACACAGGGAATCGGAGGAAGAGGCTGGGAATGGCCCTTTGTATGTGTACACGATCTTCAACCAGGACACGCCCAGAACTGTCATCGGATTGCAAACAAGCTGTAAAATGGTAAATATGGGCTCTTGCCATTGCGCTTCACTTTTGACAGACTTGAAACGCGGTTCCTGGTGCCTGAAACTAATTCTCAACATTTGTTTTTTTTTGGATGCCCATATTGTTATGCTCATCCACAGTGAATAGAAAGTTTTCATGTTTGTCATATTCTAAATGCATGGTTGTTCACTGGATTAAAATCCCTTATTTCTTGAGACTTGATGGTTTGTTAAACCATCCTATTTACTCATTATTTTGCCGTTGGCATGCACCACTACAATCTGAGTTACAATCTACTAAATTACTATGAGGGAAATACTAGAAAAGAGATGTTGATTATAAGAATAAGGGTAATGTGATGAGACTAAATCAGACATTATGGATACTTTGAGCGGTATTAAGTTTTGGGAAAATTGAAGATATACCATTAAGAAACTGGAAACAGATCTATAAGTCCACAGAGAACCATATTTTCTTAAGGATTCATTTTCTTGAGGTGAAATCTTTTTTGGACTATTTGCAGTAATTGCTTTGTTGATGCAAGTCACAGTTTTTGATTGGATTTGAATTTCTACTTCTGATCTGGGATCAGCACAATGAAGTGATCCATATTTATTTGTCGCTTATCCCCTTTCTCATGTCGAAAACTAAACATATTAGGCTCCTGACATATAGTGAGGCTTTGAAGACACCACCACCTATAATAGACAATTCTTCAGTCATGGCAACCCCTCAGGACATCTCCTCCACAATAATGGATGTCTTACTTAAAGAAGTGCTAGACATAAAAAATGTGAGTACCTCAGTTAATAACGCAGTTACTGTCAATATATTGGAGGTACAATCTCTCAGGGGAGAAGTTAACCAATTCCAATCCAGAATGCAAACTATGGATAATCGCCTCATTGAGGTTGAATCAAGCATTGATTGTCTCCCTGATCACAGCCATGACATCTGGTATCTCCAACAAAAAACTACTGATTTGGAAGACCGTAGTAGAAGGGACATCAGTCATACTAATATAGAACGAATCGAGCGAGACAGATGGGAAACTGTCCCTTGAAACTTGTCCCATGGTGGTAAATTTAAAACTGGAAAATGACTTATACCGAGAGACAAATCAAGATCACCATTGAAATCATGAACTTGGATAATTCCTGTATCAGTTTTGTTGCATTTCTTTGCAGATTAGTAATGTATTTGGCTTTAAAATTCTACTTCTATATTTCTAATTATTTCTACCTTTCTTATACTCATCTTTTTTCTTCAATTCTCTTTCTCCTCATAATGTTGATCCATTATTGAATATAATATTGGTTAATTTTAGACCATAAATTGTGATTATTATATTTTATATATTTCTTTCCCTTCCCTCTTTCCCTTTTTTTCTCGCTTAATGTGAAACTATATTCCCCCCTTTTTTGTGTATTGCTCATACTGTACTCCAGACAAATATTATGGTTTTATTTTTCTGATTTAATTAATATAAGAGCTATCATTATGTGATGTTCATAACACTGTTGGCCTTGCTAGCCTCTATTTCACGCTGCCTCAAACGCACCCTCCCAGTTCAAAGTTTGAAGTTTAAGGTTTTCAAAAGCTATTCTTTGTTGTCTGAACGTTTTGGATACATACCTGAGCATTGTTCATAATCTTGTAGCTTTGTTTCCCTTTTAGATCAATTCTCAACATACCTAATAATGTTCTATTTCATAACCTAGACTTATTGTCTCACACTAATTTTTTGTATTTTGCTACATTACCATATTTCTTCTTTATGTACTTGTTACATAATATTACCCATTTTTCTTACTTGTTTTATATCAACTATGCAATCAACTTGCTTGAGACTGTTAAAAATTGTTTCTTTATATGTACATGGATTGACACACTTCATCAAAAGAAAAAAAAATTCTCACTTACATTGTTCGTAGTAAACCAGACATCACTTTGTTATAAGAGACACACCTTGCTCCACAAGAATGTGAAACAAGATTGGGTTGGTCATGTCCTACATGCTAGTATTACTTATAAGAAGAATGTCAGCAATTCCACTCCACAAAGAAAATGTGGTGTTGCCATTCTCCATAATGAACACTTGTGATATAAAATTTTACAAACCTGGGAAAAAATAGGGGGTTGCTATGCCTTCGTTAAACTTCAAATTTATGGTACTTTTATATTCGTAGGCTCAATTTGTGCAACAACAGATTCCAAACTTACTTTTCTCTCCCAACGTAGTAGTTTATTGACATCATTCGCCTACACTTGAGTATTACTGGGGGAGACTGGAACATTACTGTAGACACATTTATCGAAAGATTGGACAAAAGAGATATACATCATAACAGAGACAGACATATGCTCTTTAAATTTTATTAAGGATAATTCATTACACAGACCTTGGCGACTATTACATCCGAAAGAGAGGGAATATACATCCCCTTCCTGCCCACATTCAATACGACCAGAATAGATACTTCTTGACCTCTTCATCTATACTGCCATTAATAATGCAGGCTAACATAACTCCCTGCAGTATATCAGATCATAACCTTATTTAAATCTGCTTGGATCTTGGACTCTCCAGTTCCCCAAAACCTCCTTGGGGACTTAATCCCTCCTCATATAAGATACCCCAAGAAAATCTTCAACTGTGTACTTATCTAAAAGATAATGAACATTCAGTTCTTAATGCTCACACACTATGGGGTGCCGGAAAAACAATACTGAAAGGTCTTATAATGAAAGATACTGCATTTAAAAAGAAACAAGCAAATATTACCAGGATTGGTTCAGAAAAAGAGATTGCAACTCTTACAACCACTTACTCTCAAACACGTTTTCATCAGACATTACTATCAGTGAAATTCACTCTTAATGATCTATATACTTCTCAAGTTGAAAAATGTCTTTTTTGTATTTGTCAAAGACCCTGTAAGGGACCAATTCCGATCTTGCTAGGAAAGCCCTCCGTACGACTCGGATCCGGAGGGCTTTCCGAGCGAAACGTGCTCCGGGAGTCCGAACGAGCGAGTATGATGCAGCTGTATGCTTACAGACTCGGTTTGCTCGGACTCCCATTGAACTCTATGGGACCCTGTGTACAGACACATACACAGGCTCCCATAGCAAAAAGGGGTGGGTGGGGAAAAGCGTACACCCTGTGGCGGGCACCCCATGGTGCCCGCAACACTGTGCATGCCTGGATCAGGGGGACCCATGGGCACACCCCTGTGGCAGATTCGAAGGGCCCCGGGTGAGGGGGGCCTGCTACGGCCCCCCCAAAGTATGATTCCGACAGCTATTTTGTCTCGCTGAGACCGAGGCGAAGCGGCTGTCCGAATCATGCATCATACTCGCTCGGTCGGAATTCGCCTCCGTTGCACGGCACAATTCGGCTATGAACGAGTCGTACGGACAGGTTCGGGTCCCGGAAACGATTCAGTCGACGCGTACACGATCTTCGCATCATACGTGGTCATTCGGACCTGTGTGCGATTCGGTCGGAAACAAGGGCTGCAAATCGGATCCAGGAAAGCCAAACCTGATTTGGAGGCCTTCTGAACGACATTGGATTCGGGCCCTAAGAGGGGAAACAGCTGGAAGACTTTTAGCTTATCAATTACGACAACAAGAATCATCCAGAGTGGTTCTCGCAGTTAGAAATTCTAATGGTGAAATAATTACACACCCATCTCAAATTTTGTCTCAGTTAAAAAAAAAATTTGAATCATTATATACTTCTATAAATTCTTCGGATCAATCATTTGAAGAGGATTTCTTTTCTAATATCAACATCTCTAAATTAACATAGGAGCAGAAAGAGGAACTTGAAGGTGAAATTACAACTGAGGAAATATTAAAGGCCATTAATAGTTTGACTACTGGCAAAGCCCCTGGAGAGGGTGCGTTCCCCTTTGAATTTTATAAGATTACTAAACACATTTTAATGAAATGTTCTAGCTATATACCAATTTCCTTAATAAACATAGATGGTAAAATCCTAGCTAAAATCCTAGCTGACTAACTTGAACAATCCCTACTTCATCCTAACATGGACTTAGCTATATAATATACTAAAACCCACACTTTAAATATTCTACTAACCTTATCATTTACTTTACACAGTTAGCTTGGCTGAAAGCACACACGATTACGAAATCTCATATTCATCTACAGTCTCAAGCACCACTCAGGAATAATGCTGATATTGCATAAAAAAGTGCCAAACTTCATTGGTCCACCTGGATTAATCATAAAATTCATCACATTACAGATGTGCTCACACATTAACATTCTCTAAAAACATCCACGAGCCTACAACAAAATTTTAATCTTACTTCATCACAATTTAATAGATATTCTTAACTTTTATCTGCCCTTGCTTTAAGCATGACAAAAACTCCTGACATCACTTTCCAATCCCCAATTGCTCACTATATTCACACATGGAAAAACTTCAAGGGTATTGTTCCACATCTTTATGTGATTTTGATAGCGTTTTCTTTTTTCCTGAGAGACATTCTACAATTACGAATGTGGTGGTCATCACGTTTAAACATACAGATTTCAGACAAAGATTGGAATAGTTTATTGGAAAGATAACAGAGGACTCAGAGATTAACGCCTAAAATAAAGATACTTTAAGATTCTTCATCATTGGCACTGGTCCCTGGCTAAATTATATTTAGCTAAACTTAGCTCTGACTTTCTATACTGGAGATATAAAGCACCTAACTGCGGTATAGTCCACATGCTGTGGAACTGCCCAATCATTCGCATGCTTTGACATCAGATTGAAGTTTATTTAAAATACCACTCATCCATTAACCTCTCCATTACAAAACGCCTAACACTTATACATGTACATCAGAATTACCCTCTATGCCCACTCATATATTTAAATGGCTCTCTACAGCCCTTGGTTTAGCTAAAGGTTAACATATTACGATTTTGGAAATCCAATGTCATTCCGGCGATTTGCTCTTGGCTTGAAGATATGTTTGAAGTGGCTAAATTTGAAAAAAATGGTTTATAAACTAAATGATAACTTGCATCATTTTGACAGCATTAGGGGGCCCCTTTTTAGGTTCTTGATTTTTTTTTTATATACTTCTATTATTGATGAGTGTATAAATATTTTCAGTCTCAAGCTTACTGTCAAATAACTTACAGTTTTTTTCTTTTTCTTTTTATATCACTTGTATTGCAGAAATGTGCACATTTTGGAGACAATCGGTTATTTATATATGTATGAAACTGTGGTACTATGATAGCTGGCTCTTTCTTTATTATTGTTTTATTTCTTGTGTAATTGTTATTCTGTATATAATTCACTGTAACATCGTTATTTTGCATTTATGTACTGTTTTCTGGTTATTGACATTATTTGCTTTATTTGTGGAAAAAAACAATAAAAAAGTATGGTAAAAAATGTTTATTATAGAAAGCCCACTCTACGTATATCGGTATATGTGTGTATTTTTTGTAAGTTTTTCTGGGAAAATCAAAAGGTCGTGGCTAATGCCAGACCTAAAAAGATACTAGTTTTACTTGCTGACTTTGCTTCTCCACTCAGTCAGGATCAGTTTTAAAGATGGATGGCAATTGCAAAAAAGACGAATTGCTGGAGCCCCTTGTCCCTCGTCCGCAAGTAACTTATCTCACAATCACTAGGTATGATCCTTTACTATGGTAAGGATGTAAACAGAACTGATTGACATTTTGAAGAAAAGATTGATAAGTCTTTAATGATGGTGATAGAGCATGATTTCGCGAAAAGAAACCTGCTCAACCGAACCACCCTTTAATATGGACTAACAGTAAGTAGTGTTAAACGACTAATGTGCACATTTAGACTACACGTGGGAAGACTGCTTTATAAAATGCATGAACTAACTAAAACTAATGTGTAAATAACTGGAAATGTAATAATTTTGTATTTTGAACGAATTCAAGAGGTTTGCATGGCAAGGCCGCAGGTGTTTTTCGTAAAAAGCATGGCGTGTGTTGCTTTATACTAATGAATAATGCTGCTTTTCTGCTTAAGCTATGCTAGACTAACCGTTAACATAAAGTAGAGTTAAGATGGGGGGTAAACCGTGAAAATGACATTATCACATAATTAATAATGTTCGTTTTTCTGTTCTTTTAGTAATGGACGAGTTCTCCATAATGATTAAGTTAGCCACAGTAAGGGCGGGTGAACAAGAGAGCGAGTGAGAACCATGTGACTACATGACTGAACTGCTGAGCAAAGCTGAAAAAACCGTGACCTGGTGAAGGACATGAACATAGACAAGCGGCCAACGCCAGTGTCATCGTGGGAATGGAACCCGAAGTTGTTGAATTTAATAAATTGTTAAAGAATGTTGATACATGTTCTCATGGGAGAGAAGAGGTATTGATGACTGTATAAAAAAATGTTTAGAACAATGGTGTAGTCAAAAGTAGATGATTTCATAGTGGGGTGACACTCCACCCCTAGAATCCCACCAATCCCTTAGCTAGAAAATGTGAAATTAGCAATTATTATGGGACGGACTTGTTCTTTTAGGGTATAAGAATAGGTACTTTAGGGGTGTGGTTTAGGCAGCCGATGGTGTGGTGTGCGGGCTTCAAGGGTCACATAGGCTGTTTTCGTCGGTGAGCTGAGAGGCCTAGATGTTCCTGTCCTGTCCTTGTCCTGGTTCTTAAGTCTTTGATCCCTGACTCTTGGTTCAGGGGTCCCTCACTACCGCCTAGGCCTGGGTGATGGTTTTCCCTTACAGATCCTCCGGGTTTGTATTTAATCTATTTAGCATTGTAGAAATTATATTTTTTCCCGGCTGTTTCTTTGATATGTGTGCCTTTTGTCTCTTCATCTATCCCCTCCGCAATCGTTTTGGTTTTTAAGAGATCGATTATTGTGTATCTAATGTCTCTTCATCTATCCTCTCTGTGCAACGTATATATTTGAATGATATTTTCGATGCTATTGTGATTAGTTTGTTATTCTCTCCCATGAGGTCTCCAGTGTTTGAGTTTATGGATATGAACGTCATTAAGTTTTATTATTGCTAGATAAAATTATTAAATCACACCAAGAGTTTGTGGTCATTTAATCAGGCTTCTAAAAGTTAATCTTTATTTCAGAGAAATTACCATTGCCATCAACTCTTCAACTAATTGGTCCATCGACCAAGTAGATGAAAAGTCGAATAAAATTACAAGATGTTTAAATTTTGTGTATAAATAACAGGAATAAGTCGAAGAAAGGTTAACAAACTTGACACCACCGCATCAGGGATTTTGGGTGAATGAGTATGGGCCAATGTATGATGTTGTTGAATAATTATCCCTGATCATTTATTTGGGTTCGCGCTGGATCAGTTTCCTGGTAGCAGAGTGACGGTTTGATTATTGATTAGTTTGGTAAATGGTTATTGAATATTGATTATATGTTTAACATAAAGAGTTAGCGTCATGTTTTATGTTGTCTAGAAGTACAGGTACGGAGTTGCCTGAGGACTCCCGGGAAGGAATTTGCCTGAAGTAGGCAAAAGAAGAGTGTGGTAAAGAAATGACACTGCAGAAGTACTTTGTCTGTTGGAAATAATACTGAAAAGCTAGGTAGGGCTGTCAGTGTTATAATTAGGGAATTTTGTATGCAAGTGGAGTGTATGAAATAGTGAAGGGTCCACTTTCGAAACTCTGGCAGTAATTCTCGAGGGAGTAACAGGACACCTTTTCTAATGCCAAGAAAGTCCTCTTGTGAAACTTCGGCTTTATCCCTAGAGGAGTAACAGGTCTCCCCGGAGCTTGTTAGAGAAGTGAGATAACGCTGGTCATTATTGTTACTTGCGGTGTAAGGATCTCTTGGAAAAGTGAAGACTATCTCTTTATTTAGTGGAGCAGAAAGGGTAGCATTGTCTTTTTATGTTGTTACTGACAGAATTTTGATTAAGAAAATCTCAGAAAAATATTGCCGTAAAATTTTGTAAAGGAGGGGTCAGTAGAAGGAGTGATACTGACGTCACAGAGTGCCGCGCTGGTATTGGTCGGAACAGCGGGCGTGTATCGAGTGTAGATTGTAAAGGGAGGGTCAGTCGAAGGAGTAAAAACTGACATCACAAAAGACCACGCTAGCATTGGACAAACAGCGGGAGAGAACAGAGCTCTGATTGGTAAATTAAAGGGAGTCGTGCAGACATTGGTTGAAATTGAAGTTACGTAGGGAGCTGTGATTGGTTGGTTGGTGTGAGTCACGCTGGTATAGGACAGAATCTAACGAATAGGGAAGAGAGAAATACGGAGAAATTTTGTTGAGTTATATTGAGAACAGACTTTAATAAAGAAGAATTTTGAGAATGGGTTTGTTAAAAACTATAAAGTATTTCTTTAAAAAAGACAAACAAATTGTGACGAGAGAAGGAATCCCCATTCCACCTCCAAAAACGCCTGCCTCTTATATGATGATGGACGAGGTTATCATATGTGTGTTTGGTTAGAAAATTGGACGAAATATACGAAGGACGATGGAATGTTAGCTTTTCCTGAATTTGGAACATTTAATGTGAGAATTTTACAGCATTTGAGAGCTAGGTTGAACATGCTAGAGCCAAATCCAAGACTTACTCAGTACGAAGCGTTGGAGGAATGGGAAGTAGAAGCTTATGAGCGAGAAGGTAGGAGATTCAGAGGTTTCATGCCTAGCTATCCATTCGAGAGGCGAGAAGATCAGATGAAAAGATGGAGAAGAACGGTAGTGACCGAGGGTCTATATCCAGTTTTGACAGTAGAGAGTCAGACAGGTACCAAGTGTAAAGAGAAAAAGAAAAATATAGAAACGTTCGGAGAGGGCTTAGATGAATCTGATGATGAATTATTAGAAGAAATTATGACTAAAAGGCCTCCGCCATATGAAGAAAATTCAGGAGAAATGACTCAAAGTGCCCCACAAATGGTAACCCCATTGACTCCCCAAGTTACCGAAATGGCTAGAAGGGTGCGAGAAAATGAAGTGAGTTTGTAAAACAAGGCTAGAATGGAACAAGTACAGAAATTAAATCAGTTACATTTTAATGCAGAAGCTTTGACGGTACAGGTGACAATTGATCCCGTGGTTCCATTGTTTGGAGAAAAATCGACTTTGCCTCACGTACACACGTTGTCAGTTCCAAGAAGTAGTGTAAGGAGTGAAATAGTGTCAGCAACGAATGAAAATAGACAAAATGACCAAAATACTACACTGTTAGACTTACCGATTGATGAATTATTAACAGAAACCCCGAGGAGAAGTATTCAACTAGACCCAAGGAAATTAGGGCCAAACATTACTCCAGTAATAGGGAGTTCAGCAAGTCCCTCCCCAGAAGAAATAACTCATTGGATAACTGAAATGACTAAAACAAAAGCCCAACCACAGAGTATAAATGTAAGTCAATTGAAAGTAGATTTAGAAAAAATGATTATTGGAACAGTAAGTCCAGATAGATTAGGGACTTATAGTGAAGAAGAGTTGTTATTTTTGTGTAAAAGTATTACTTGGAGAGCAAAGAATTTCCATGAGAAATTATCAGAGGTTGCTAGTGAGTTTGGTGTAGATATAGAAAAATCGAAGGTGTTACAAAAGACATACAGAATGGCTTTTACTGACAAGGATTTATAGAGTTTGAATATAGCAGGAAAAGATTGCAGATAAAAGAGTTAATGAATTTCCTGAAGAAATGGGGAACTTTAGAACGATGGAGGAGTAAGTGGATGAAAAAGAAGGAAGAAATTGCGGGTAGGGGAACTTTCATGTTTCCATTAAAAGAAAACGAGCAAGTTGAGAGGGCATGTCCGATGAGAGAAGTTCCAGGTGGTGGATATGTTCATGTACCTTGGACTAGACAAGACATATCATCATTCACTAATGATTTTCCCAGATTGCGAGAGAAGCCAGTTGAATGGTACAAACAAGTGGACAGATTTGTAAAAGTCTCAAATGTGTTGTTGAAAGACTTAGATGGTCTTTTTGAAATAGTGGTTCCAGCTGACTTGTGGACAGAATGTAAAATTGCTGTTGATTGGCCTAAGGACGAATATCCCAGAGATGCAAGAACAGGTGCACCATCTGAAGAGGTGATGAAAAAGTACCATCAGGTCATTACCTTCTTGAAGGGGAAGATTTCTCCTAAAGAAACAGATTGGGTTAAGATTGACAGGACAACCCAAGAGCCCAAAGAGTTGGTGCATGCATATTATGAGAGATTGTTACAGGTGTTTAAGCAGTACAGTGGGTTTGAGAATATTGGAGACAAAGATATGGGACATTTTATGTATTGATTCGTATATGGATTGAAACCAGAGATTAGTGCAATGATACAGCAGCATATGATCTGCTGGCAAAGTAAGTCAATAGACGAAATTTTGAGGTATGCAAAGTACTGTAGTGATGACATTGATACAAGACTTAAAAAGTTGAAAGAGAAAATGATGTGGGTTCAAGTGAAGATGGCAGAACAGCAACAGGAAAATAGTAATGGACAACAAAGTCAAAATCAGACTGGTCAGGTAAACAGTGGAGGTAAAGGAAAATTTAAAATGAGTAAAGAAGAAGCTAAAAAGAAATTTCCTTGTCATGCGTGTGGAAAGTATGGACATTGGAAGACCGAGTGTAGATCTGCTCAAACGAATAATGGGGTAAATCAAAATTTAAATCCACAGATGCAGAATGAGGTGATTGGGAATCAACAGCAGCAGCAGCAGGTAGTTACTCCACAGTTACAGGTGCCACAACCTCCTATGTGAATGCTCATATGCAGATGTACAGTGCAAGTACTGGATTCCACGGAGGAGAGAAGTTTGGTAAGAATCCACTGGTTTCACAATATTTGGTACGGTGTAGTGAGAGGGATTTGGATTCGTCTCAATGACGGTGCCTGAGGGGGGAGGAAGAGTGCGTACTTGGCACATCTTTAGAGGTAGATCAGTCAGGTCCATTTGTTGATGGAAAGGTAGAAGGTAAAGATATCACCTTCTTGCTAGACACTGGTGCTACCCGTTCTACTGTGAGAGCAGCAGAAATTCCAAACCTACCCCTCTCGGGAGAAACTATCCAAGTTCTAGGTGTTGCAAATAAACAGATTAGAACTCCTGTCACTGCCCCGGTAGAAGTTCATATTGGAAACTTCAAAGACATGCATCGGTTTGTGGTATGTGATTCCAGTCCCGTAAATCTCTTGGGCAGAGATTTACTGTGCAAAATGAATTGCACCATTTATTGTACACTAGATGGTGTTGCTTTTATGACACCTGATGAGGATGTTGAGTACAAAGTATTAATGGCCCAGAGAGAATCAGAAGTGAGTGAATTATATTCACTCCTCACCGATGAAGATTTGCCTGAAGAGTTAAAAGATACAGTGAGATCAGAAGTGTGGGATTTCACAGGAAAAGAGATTGGATTAATGACAAATGTGGATCCAATCCAGATTACAGCAAAAATTGGTGCTATATATCCAAATACCCCACAGTACAAAGTAAGTCCAGAACTAATAGCAGGAGTCACACCTGCGATTGACCAAATGATTGAACAGGGAATTTTAAAGGAAATAATGAGCAGTCCCTGTAATTCGCCCATTATTGGAATCAAAAAGCCTAATGGGAAATATAGAATAGTATAAGATTTGAGAAAGGTGAATAAAATTGTAGTGCCATGTTGTCCAATAGTGCCATATCCAGCAGTAATTCTTTATCAAATTCCCTGTGATGCGGAATGGTACACTGTTATTGATCTGTGTCAGGCATTTTTCTCCATTCCTTTACACCCGGAAAGTCAATATTTATTTGCATTCCGGTTTGAAAACCGTATTTTGGCCTGGTGCCGAGTTCCTCAAGGGTATACTGAAAGTCCCTCGATCTTTAATCAGATTTTGAAAAAATGTTTGGAGACTTTGGTCATGCCTGGAAACTCTGTTTTGGTTCAATATATTTATGACCTACTGTTGGCATCAAAAACACGAGAAGCATGTGTGACAGACACAATTGCTTTATTAAACCATTTAGCAGAAGGAGGACATAAAGTATCACCATCTAAATTGCAATACTGTAAACAGGACGTTCAATATCTAGGTCACAAAATTGGAAAAGGGGTCAGAAGGGTGACGCCAGAAAGAATCAGTGTGTTTAAGAAAATGAATCCACCCAGAAATCAAAAAGAAGTGCAAATGTTTTTGGGAATGGTTGGATATTGCAGACAGTGGATTAGTGGATTTGTGGTTTCTCATTAATTGCAAAACCTCTACAGAGGTTGACACGAAAGGATGTGAAAGATCCAATCGTGATGGATGCAGAGAGTATGGAATCTTTCTCAAGATTGCGAAACAGTCTTTGTCAAGCACCTGCTTTGGGAATGCCGGATTATTCTAAAGAATTTGCATTGAATTGTTGTGAGAGAGATGGATGTGCACTTGCAGTTTTAACTCAGAAACACGGAATGGCCCGACGTCCGGTGGCATATTTTTCTGCCACCCTAGATTCAGTGGCTGCAGCATTGCCAGGCTGCATGAAAGCAGTAGCTGCCACTTGTGTAAGTTTGGAACAAAGTGAAGCGATTGTGATGGGTTACCCTGTAAAAGTATTTGTACCACATTCTGTTGAGATCCTTTTAACACGCACTCAGACTCAACATATGACATCTAGTCAGCTGACTAAATATGAGAGAGTGATTCTAGGTGCTAAAAATGTGACAGTGGTGAGGTGCACTACTGTGAACCCAGCCACATTGTTGCCAGATTCCAGATGTGAGGAAGTGAAAGAAGAAGCAGAACATGATTGTCTGGAAGTGACAGAAATTTGTACTAAACCCCGTCCGGATATGACATCTAGTCGGCTGACTAAATATGAGAGAGTGATTCTAGGTGCTGAAAATGTGACAGTGGTGAGGTGCACTACTGTGAACCCAGCCACATTGTTGCCAGATTCCAGATGTGAGGAAGTGAAAGAAGAAGCAGAACATTATTGTCTGGAAGTGACAGAAATTTGTACTAAACCCCGTCCGGATATAGAGGATGAACCATTAGAAAGGCCAGGTTGTGAATTCTTCGTGGATGGATCATGTTTGAGAAATAAAAGGGGTGAATTGTGTGCTGGTTATGCTGTCTGCACTTTATCAGGAGCATTAGAAGCATCTTGCCTGAATGGGGTAAAATCCGCCCAAGTTGCAGAGCTGATTGCTCTGGTTAGAGCATGTAAATTGTCAAAACGTCTAAAAGTAACCATCTACACCGATAGTCAGTACGGATTTGGTATCGTACATGACTTTGGTCAAATATGGATGCAAAGAGGATTTTTGACTTCCTCAGGTTCCCCAATTCGGAATGGAAAAACTGTAAAGGAATTATTGGATGCTTTGCAGTTACCAAAAATAATTGCCGTTGTAAAATGTGCAGCACATCAGTCAGGAGATGATGATGTGATAAAGGGCAATAGATACGCGGACCAATGAGCGCGTTACTGTGCACAAAATACAGTGGCCATAAACAGATCAATTGAAAGGGAAAATACCGAATGCCATCTTATGTACACAACATTTGAGACTTGGGATAAAATAAAGCAAATGCAGGAAGAAGTCAGTGATGAGGAAAAGGAAGAGTGGAATAGAACAGGCTGTAGGAAAAATACAGAAGATGAGGTTTGGGTCTATTACGATGGAAGACCAGTATTACCAGATTCTTTACTTTCTCATATGGCCAGGATATATCATGGACTAACACACATCAGAAGGGATGCAATGGTAAGACTGTTCAGGCAGACATGGTATAATCCAAAGTTCAGGGCCATCGCAGAAAGTTTATGTCAAAGGTGTGCCATATGTCAAAAACAAAACCCTGGAAGAAAAACAGTTGTAAATTGGGGTGTAATTGGGAAAGCAGGAGGTCCTTTTACATGACTTCAAATTGATTTTATTGAGCTGCCACCATGTAATGGGCTAAAGTACGTCCTTGTCATTGTCTGTTTGTTTTCTCGCTGGGTGGAAGCATATCCAACGAGAAGGAATGACAGCCTTACAGTGGCTAAGTTGTTGTTAAGAGAACTAATCCCTAGGTTTGGTTTTCCAGTCACTTTGGAATCAGATAGGGGATTGCACTTCAATAATGAGATAATTCGGATGATATGTGCAGCATTACAAATTGAGCAAAAACTGCATTGTGCCTATCGACCAGAGGCTTCTGGAATTGTTGAACAGATAAATGGTACAATAAAATCTAGATTAAGGAAGGTATGTGCATCCACAAAACTGAAGTGGCCTGACGCTTTACCCCTGGTATTGATTAGTCTTAGAAGTATTCCTGACAAAAAGACTGGATTGAGTCCCCATGAAGTGTTGATGGGAAGAGCCATGAGACAAGCATACATACCTACAAACAAACTGATGACTATGTCTGATGATCGTGTGCTAGATTATTGCAAAGGACTGGCTGACCTGGTGCGTTCTGTGTCCCGCCAGGTTGGAGCAGATGCCACAACGACACAGCGGAACCAAGCACATGATTTGAATCCCGGTGAGTGGGTACTAGTCAAGAAGCACATAAGGAAAACGTGTCTAGAACCCCGTTGGAGCGGCCCTTACCAGATCACATTGGTGACGACCACAGCAGTAAAGTGTTTTGGCTTGCCAAACTGGATACATGCAAGCCATACCCGCTTAGTCCCAAGTTCAATTGAAAGACCTGAAGTACAGCAACTGGAAATTCAAAACAAAGTACCAGCAGCTGAAGTGTGCGAAGCTGAAGAGTCTGGAGTGACAGATTCTAATGAACATTTTGACGATGTACAGCCAAGCACAAGTCAAGTAAATTGGGCACCAGATACTGGGATTAAAGAGACTGTTGTTGAGTCAGAAAAAGGTGAGGCTGCCGGTGAGCCAAGAGAAAGAGAAACAGCTGTTGAGCTAGAAATCGGACCAAAGGAGAGTGAAAACACCAATGAGCTAGAAGAATGTGAACTCATTGAAGAATCAGAAGCAAGCGCTGAACCTACAGAAACAGAAATACAAAGGAGCAGAGAGGGACAGACAGAAAGAAGATCAAACAAAAGAAATAGTGAAACAAACACAGAAGGTGAAAAGATAGTTCAAAAGAAAAGATCTAGAAAGGAGACAATTGGTCAAGTGGAGCAAGAAGACTAAAATACAGAATAGTCAAGAGAAGGTTGGGGAAAAGACCAGATCAAAGTAATGAAGTTTTAGGCCAAACAGAATTAGAGAACACAAAAAGAGAAACAACCCGAAAATCAAAGTGAACAAGAATTCCATGTAGAAAGTACAAAGCTCCTGAATGGACCTACGTTATACTAAAAGAATTTGAAAATTTAGGTCTAAGTGAAGAACATGACAGTAGTGATACTGAAAAGGAAGATGAGAACAAACTAAGACCACCTTAAAAGAACTATAAAGAGACCAAGGAGAAAAATGTGTCAGATGAACTGAATTGAGAACTTAAGAGAAACCCAAAAGACTAAATAAAAAGAAAGGGGTAAAGAAGAAAATCATTAAGTGTAGGATTACACAGAACCATAGTTTTGAGAAAATTAGGATTTTAGACTAGAAAATTGTTAGATTTTTATATTTTTCTTTTTTTGTAGTACATCAAAATGGCAGAAGTAGAAGTGACTGAACAACCAAATTCTAGACTAAAACGTAGCTGTATTAAAACATGTTTATGTAGTGTTTTCCTATTAACGCTTATGTGGATCCTATTGATTGTTATCTTACCTATTTTTAGTGTAAATAATATTGGAAATAATACTAATGATATGACAATTGAAGGAATGAAAGATGTGTCTAAAACACGTATAAATACTAATATAGAACAAATGAATGGAAGTACTTACCATCATGATAAATCAATTAGTGATTTTTCGTTAAATGTCTTTACCAAGTTGTTATATGAGTATACTAACACTATGAACGTGAGTGATTGTTATGTCTGTATGAAATTACCTACGTCTGTCTCTGAAGGACTAACCTATCACCATCTTTCTCTAACCTATGGTGTGTCATGTAGTGTACTCAGCAGTCTATTTTATATGACTGGTAAGCTGGATTATCAATATACTAATATAGATTTAGTATTTTCAGACATACCAATCATAAAGGAATTAAATAAAGTAGTAAGTGCTAAAAATGCTCGTTATATGGGAGAATTCTTCCATATCACTAAAACCTTAGATATAGAAAATGCCTACAAAAACAATTTAACCTGTAGTTTACATGTTGAAGAAAAATTATTTTTAGATATGGTAGAGAATAGAAGAGCAAGTTTCCAGAAGGAAGCTAATGAACAGAAATCACAGGCACCACCTTGGGCTTTTAGAGAAGGAAATTATGAGAAGGGTGAGACATACGCTGCGATGTCCTTGGACTGGTCACAAAAGGGGAAACTTTGTTTATATAGATCAAGGACTAACTATAATAATTACTTTATTGGCACTAATGAATGTGAGCATACTATCCAAATTACTGGAGGATGGGGATTGAAGGGTGGAACTGACCCAGTTTTCACGGGAATCTATTACGTGTGTGGCAAGAAAGCCTATTATAGGTTACCAGCACGTTGGTACGGAAGCTGTTATTTTGGGATCGTCTTTCCAAAGGTCTACCATAAAGACCGTGGGGACAATAGTGCCAATGAAATAAAACAAGGACTAATATGAAGTAAAAGAGCAAGTTTTTGAGAAATAGTAGGTGATATCTTTGGTGTACTGATACCCTCAGTTGAAGTTGTTTTAAATGCACACAAAATTCGTAAATTATCCACAGTAGTTGATCGTTTATCAACAGATACTGCTGGTGGTTTCTTGATGATTGATAACGAAATGGTGGCAATCAGATCAATGGTTTTACAAAATTGACTTGCCCTTGATATTCTTTTGGCAAAAGAGGGTGGAGTCTGTGGCATGTTGAAAATTCAACACTGCTGTACCTATATCCCAGATAAAAGTAAAGGGATAGAAGTATATATTAGAAATATTACAAAATTACATAATGACTTAACGCAACTGGAGGTTGATAGTGTTTGGGAGAGACTTGGTAAGAGTTTCTCTGCAGTAAGTAAATGGTTTTCTAATTTAGGAAATAGTTTATTAGGAAAAATAATAATCCCAATATTTTCTGTAGTAATAGTAGTTCTAGTAATATTAATAACATATAAATGTTGCAAATATGTAAGAGAAAGAAAAGATGCGAAAAACAAAAAGAATAAAAGTAAAGGAAGAAAAAGTAAAAGAGAAGAAATGGAGTTAGAAAAAGTAAAAGGAGAATATTATGACATGATGAAAGAGTTAGACGAAAGTGCCATAAAAGAAGAAAAAGAGAGTAAATGCTAGACAACATAAAAGGTGGCACTCGGTATGGTGAGTATTTATGATGGCTCTTAAAAGCCATCAGAGGGGGGATTGATGGAGCAGGATTTCGCGAAAAGAAACCTGCTCAACCAAACCACCCTTTAATATGGACTAACAGTAAGTAGTGTTAAACGCCTAATGTGCACCTTTACACTACACGTGGGAAGACTGCTTTATAAAATGCATGAACTAACTAGAACTAATGCGTAAATAACCAGAAATGTAATAAATTTGTGTTTTGAATGAATTCAAGATGTTGGCATGGCAAGGCCGCAGGTGTTTTTCGTAAAAAGCATGGCGTGTGTTGCTTTATACTAATGAATAATGCTGCTTTTCTGCTTAAGCTATGCTAGACTAACCGTTAACATAAAGTAGAGTTAAGATGGGGGGTAAACCGTGAAAATGACATTATCACATAATTAATAATGTTCGTTTTTCTGTTCTTTTAGTAATGGACGAGTTCTCCATAATGATTAAGTTAGCCACAGTAAGTGTGGGTGAACAAGAGAGCGAGTGAGAACCATGTGACTACATGACTAAACTGCTGATCAAAGCTGAAAAAACCATGACCTGGTGAAGGACATGAACATTGACAAGCGGCCAACGCCAGTGTCATTGTGGGAATGGAACCCGAAGTTGTTGAATTTAATAAATTGTTAAAGAACGTTGATACATGTTCTCATGGGAGAGAAGAGGTATTGATGACTGTATAAAAAAAATGTTTAGAACAATGGTGTAGTCGGGGGGCGCTAGAGGGCGCCAAGCAAGATGGCCGCACTTGCGTGAGGCTCTTGCGGCTCGGGAGACCATCCGCTGCTTATCCGGCTCATCTCCCACTTTCCACGCCATTGAAACGGCGCAGCCCGATCGCTAATGCGGAGGAACGCCTGAGAGTGCCGGCAACGCCCGAACATTTGCCCAGGTCCGTGGAGGCTCCCCCTTTGATTCTGCCGATGGACGCTCGCAAAATGGCGGCTGCGGCCTCCCGGCGATATGCTGGGAATGCCGGAGTGAGGCCGTGAGTGGCGCTGCCCGCTTTGGGGGACAATAAACACCCGAAGAGTCCATCCAGCGTAGCTGCGACGGAGCGGCGGACGCTGCTTACACCTGCTGCCCCCTGACGCCATGACCGGCCCCGCCGCCCTTAGGTGGGAGACCGCGGCTCCTCTGAGGCGGAAGGCGGAGGCGGACGGAGGGGCCGCAGGCCCGGAGGGCGCGATTGGAGGCCCGATGTGGTGAGTGCCCCAGCGCGACCCGGAGACCCGAGCGCTGCTGCTGCCCTGCTGGCGCAGCTGCCCCGCCCCAGACAACCGCTCTGCCTTGGCGGAGAGGAGCGACGGCCCCCAGCCCTGCGCCGCAAGCCCAGACTGCTGAACTGCAGAGGGGACGAGGGATACGGCGAGGGAGCTCCGCCGCCCCCCCACCTCACTGACCCGTTTGGACTGGGGAACACCAGACTGCACCTGCGCTGAAGGGGGCGCCACGCACAGAGGAACGCAGGCCAGGACACGGCACGGCGCTAGAGGGTGGGCTGCACCGGGACTGCCTCCTCCCTCCCCCCGGCCATCAGAACGACCATACCTCGCGCCAACGGCCATAGACTGTAGATCCCAATGCCGCCAGAGGATCGACCGACTGCCACTGCCTCTTTGAGCGCCTGGCGAGATTGAAGGACGTGTGGTGCAACGGAGGCCCGCGCCCCGCTACTGGATCAGCCTGTCCCACCACCGGACCCGCAGGCTTACCCCGTAGAAAGGAATTGCTCGCTACAAAAGTGCGCTCTGCCGGTCAGGAGCTGAGACTGAGCACCGTGGCCCCGGCACATAGAGGGGGGAGACCACCACCCCTCCCCTGATACGCTCCCCGGCTAATCTCCATTGGAGGGACCTCACAGTGCGGGGACCCCTCCGCCCCTGTCACTAGCCTGCTCTTGGCCCTACCTGCGCCGCCAGGCCGACAGTCCTGCCACCATGGGGAAACCAGACGGACAACAACCGAAGTTAACCTTTGACACCCGAAAAAAAACCCGCTCCCAACCGGAGGTAGACGAAGACCAGACTGAAGCTCCCGCCACCTCGACCGCGGACCTTAAAGAGCTGCTCCTGGTGATGCAGTCGAGCCTGACATCCATCGAGTCAAAAATGGACACCATGAACGCCAGATTGGATGGCCTTACACACAGGGTGGAGAAACACGACGACCGGTTGACCGAGGCGGAGCGAAGGATATCCGATCTGGAGGACGTATCGAGCTCCACCACCAACCGGACGCTTGAGATGGAGGGAGTCCTGAAAGTGATAGCCACAAAAAACGAAGAGTTGGAATCTCGTTCAAGGAGAAACAACCTACGTATCATTGGTGTGCCGGAGTCGACAGCCACAGGGAAAATGGAAGACTATGTGGAACGTCTACTTATAACACTGTTTGGGCGGGAGGCATTTTCTTCGGTCCTCGTCGTGGAAAGGGCGCACCGATCACTGGCTAACCGGCCTGCACCCGGAACCCCGCCACGTCCCATCATAGCCAAACTACTTAACTATCGCGATCGGGACACTGCTCTCCGCCTGTCCCGGGAAAAGGGTCAACTCAGCCACGACGGATCGGAGATATCACTTTACCCAGACTTCACCATGGCCGTGCAGGACCAGAGACGGAAGTTCCTCCAAGTGAAGAAAAAACTACAACAACTAAAAATGCCATACGCAATGCTCTTCCCAGCTCGACTCAAGGTAACACATAATGGCAAACAACATTTCTTTACGAATCCCCAACATGCCCAGGACTTCCTTAAAACCATGTCTCGACAGCCTGCAGGCCGGGCGTCCCCCGAGCGCAACCACGGGGACAATGGAGGCAGATCAGATGTCGAGTGAAACCTGGAACAGTAGACTCGGACCCCAAACGCAGACGTTATGGTGCACATGTCCATGAACCCAACCCCTTAGACACTAACGGGTCGTGACTGGGTGCTTGTAAGATCCCTCATGCCATCCGGAACTCGCAGTCCGTGACACCCAGACGGCACGAATTGTGTAACAAGCTGGGACATTGCATCTTTCCCCGCAAGTTGTGGGTGGTAACGAACTGCTCATTATCTCTCTTTATACCTACCACTCCACCACGATGTCCCCTTGGCCCGTGAAGGAACCTGAAACCATGCCTCGAATACAGGCTGACCTCTGCCACGGATCTAATATACGATGCCCCGTGCCGGCAATGGGGGGGCTGCCACCCCCCACATGCACCACAATATCTAAGCGGGCGGAACTCACCAGACCCAGACTGGCGCCAGCCACCACACTGAGATGAACTCTAAAACAATCCCGAGCACCCTCGCCTTCGCGAGGTGCACCTGGATGCCCTCTGGCTCTTACCCAGCAGGTGAACCCTACGGTGCTGTACTCTTTACATGATTTTGGGTTTGCCCTCACTATCCCCAGTTGGGATGGAGGGATATGGGAAGACTTGGGAGGGGGGAGGGACTGTTCACGGCATGGTTGGGATGCTGTTGTGGGAGGAGGGAGGGAACGGGGATTGTTGTTTACGCACCACTTTGTACTACACTCTTATTTACATTCAAGTCGACCATACTCACTCTAAAAACATATGTTGCATTACATTCCACTATAACTCTTCACATACACCATGGAGTCCCGACCCAGGCCCCTCCAATACAACTTTCTAACATGGAACGTTAGAGGTCTGGGGAACCCACGCAAACGTCGCCAGATTCTGGCCTACCTAGACCGCCACAATGTCCACTGCGCTATGCTCCAAGAAACGCATCTAGCTCCCGCCACATCTCCCACTTTCGCGCCCCCCTGGGCTAGCAGCAGATGCTTCTCGTCATACTCTTCATATGCTCGGGGAACTCTTATCCTTATGAAACGCACCTTTCCCTACACCCCCATCGGTTCATACGGCGACCCGCACGGCCGGTACAGCATCTTATGGGAGCGATTATCCACACAATCCATCACATTCATCTCCTGCTATGGACCCAATACGGATGATCCGGAGTTTTTCCGGCTTCTATGGGGAAAAATACTAGACATAGGTTCCACGCATCTGATATGGGGAGGGGACTTTAATGTCACACTTAACCCATCTCTGGATAGGTCTCACCCACAGAGTTACCACTACACCAATGCGCCACGCACCCTCAAACACATTGTGGAAGACAACGATCTTCTGGATGCCTGGAGAACCCTTCACCCCCTCACAATGGAGGGTACCTGCTATTCCACCGCGCACTCCTCCTGGTCCCGCATCGACACCTGGCTGCTCGACAAGGGGCTGGCGACCTGGTTGTCGGGAACGTCCCACCTATCCCGTACATATTCGGACCACTCCCCTGTAATCCTCACTCTCACGCCACCCCATGAAGAGCCCCCCTTTCTCTCCTGGCGCCTTCAACCGCAGAACCTCCTAGATTCCACTTTCAAAGCCGAACTCGAACAAGAAATATCGGACTACTTCCTCCGCAATAATGGCTCCGTACCGCACTATTCAACGATCTGGGAGGCATTTAAGGTCACTGTGCGGGGAATATGCATCGCTAAGAGCGGTGGAGTCTTAAAAGACATCCGCAATACACTCCGGAACCTAGAACAGGAAATAAAACGCACGGAGATGTCCATACTGTCCACACCCACCCCTGAACTCCAAACGCTCTTGCGCTCCCTGATCACAGATTATCAGAAAACGGCTGAGAGGGAATGTAAATTCAGAGGGAAATACCACCAGGCACGCCGTTATGGAGAAGGAGAGAGACCAGGACGGGCCCTGGCCTCCTCCATATGACCTCCTCGATTTGCTAACACTGTCTTAGAGGTGGCAGATGAGGACGGCCACACACATAGAGATACCTTGAACATATTAAATGTCTTTAAAAGATTCTACAAAGCGCTATACAAAACCCACAGACAGGCCCCAGCAGATTTTGCCACATTCTTTGACGACACCGCAATTGCCTGGTTGGGGGACGGCCAGAGAGAACTACTCCTCGCACACTTCGAAGACGAGGAGATCACCTCTGCTATTATGCAATTGCAATCCGGTAAGGCCCCAGGACCTGACGGCCTTCCGGCCGAATTTTATAAGACATTTCGCCATTTGCTCATTCCGACGCTACGCCAGGTGCTGGAAGAAGCACGCAAGTCAGGTATCCTACCTCCCACAATGCGCAAAGCACTAATTATTTCCTTGCCTAAACCAGGGAAGTCGTCTACACAAGCGGATTCATATAGGCCCCTGTCCCTCATTAATATCGACGCCAAAATCCTAGCCAAATTAATTGCGAATCGCATCAGCCCCCTCATGCCAGTATTGGTCCTCCCTGACCAGTCGGGTTTCATTCCAACTAGGGGCACATCCCACAACCTACGCACTCTCTTTGCGTTACTCCACGATATAGACCCGGATGAGAATGCGGCCGCTATTTTCCTAGATGCCACTAAGGCATTCGACTCCCTGGAGTGGGATTATCTATCCTTTGTGCTGCAGCGCATGGGGTTCCCCTCCCTATTCTTAGCCTGGATAAACCTATTATACACAGGCCTTCAGGCTACGGTGATGGTCAACGGCAGACGCTCCCCCGCCTTCTCAATAACTAGGGGTACCAGGCAGGCATGCCCTTTGTCCCCACTCCTCTTTGCTTTGGCTGTCGAACCCCTTGCCGCTAAGATCCGGCAACACCACCGCGACCATGCTATTATCTATCCTGAAAGGCAAATACTCATTTCCCTATATGCTGACGACATTACCCTCTTTTTGCGGCAACCGGACGTTAGCCTAAACCCTATTCTCAGACTTTTTATCCTTTTTGGACAACTCTCTGGGGTAAACATCAACTGTGGAAAATCGCAGCTATATCCCCTCACTGACTCCACCCCGAAATTCATGCCAGACTATCCCCTAACATGGTGCAACGACACTCTTACATATCTCGGCATCGTCATTTCCCGCGACCGTGAGGAGCTCATGCGCGCAAATTATGGACGCACACTGGACTCCCTCACTGATAAAATTACGGGATGGATCGCCTTGCCCCTCTCAATGGCTGGCAGAGCCGCCTTTATCAAAATGATAATATTGCCCAAATTATTATATCTGTTTGTCAATATTCCCTACGCCCCCAGTCGTCATTTCTTCTCGGCCATTAAGACCCAGCTCATCAGGCTCACCTGGGGAGGCAAACCCGCCAGGTTACGATGGAACACCCTCACACAACCGTTCTGTGCTGGCGGTTTTGAGATACCGGACCTGGAGCTCTATTATAGCTGCGCGCAGGCCCACTTCGCCGCGTATTGGATGAAACCTCCCCCCTACATGCCCCACCTCGCGATTGAAGACGGCTACATGGGCCCGACCCCCTGCACGGCATACCTGAGCACCCCCGCAGTCCAGCGACACCTAGCCACCTCCACTGTACAATGTACCACTAGCGCTTGGCGAGATCTAGCAAACTCCACACAATGCACACTACTATACTCCCCCCTCTTGCCCCTGCCTGGTCGACAGGACATCCCGGTGACAAAGGAGGGCGGCTGCCGCCAACTTCTCCGCAAACTAACTATACATACCTGGGGGGCAACTTTATGCTGGGGGCCAATTCCGAACGAGCGAGGAATTCTTTGGTGCCACCAACCCTACCCCTCTGGAACGATTCTATTATCTCAGGCTGCGACAAAATGTGAGAGCCCTCACTCCTGACTTTCCACTAGAGCCACCCACTATGCCTCCACTACACGCCCTCCTGCATCAGGCGGCCCCTGCACATGTGATATCACTATTATACCGCACTATACAAAATCACAAGGAACACGAGCCCCCCCTGGCTCGGTGTAGATGGGAAGAGGAGCTGGGGTATCCCCTGACTGACGAACAGTGGGCTTATTGTTGCAAACAGATGGGAGATATCTCTGCCAGTAGCAGATTTAGAATCATACATTACAAATACGTCCATCGCCTCTACTACATGCCTGCGCGGCTACATCGCCTACAATTACGCGATAGTGACAGATGCGACCGCTGCGGCGCAGAAGGCGCTGATTTTAAACATGTCGCTTGGGACTGCCCGCCCGTCCAACGCTTCTGGTCGGAAACACTTACAGCACTGGACCTCATGACCGGGCTACACGTTCCTGACAACCCCCTGACCGCACTACTGGGATATACTCAACCCCTGCCTCCCGCAATGCGGAAATACACTTCTTTCGCACTCATCCTTGCCAAAAGAAAGATCGCCTGCAGATGGGGCAAAGGGAGAGCTCCAAAATTCAAAGAATGGCTCCAAGATCTCATTTACAGCCAGGAACAACTACACACTTATGCAGACCTCCAACCCCCTTCCTCCCACCCGCGCGATATATGGGCCCCCTTACAAACATATCTCTTGGAACATACTGCCCCCACAGCCACTGGGACTTCCTCCCCCACTCCAACTTTAAGAGGACAGGAAACGGGATGAGCGGGGACCCCCACCTCAGCTGACACCTACAGCATATGGGAGACCACGGGTCACTAAGGGACACCTCTCCACACCCCTTTGAATGGAATGTGTTCATAGTTCAGACACATACAGGATATTCATAGTACCAAAGTGGAAATGTTTATTTCAAAAGGTGTTGATTGCAATTTAATGGCTACAGATGACCTACTGCCTTTCACACTCACTGTACTTATTGACGCGGCCGGCCCCAAGTGTTTGTAGGCGACTTGCTGTGTACTCTTCCCCCCTGAACTCCACAGCCCCATTGGCACCACAGCGCAGGCCGGCCCTATCAGGGATGTAGGCAGTATGCTGATGTCAACTCCTTTTTTTGTCTTTTCAATAAAGGTTTTTCAAAACTTAAAAAAAAAAAAAATAATAATAATAATAATAGAACAATGGTGTAGTCAAAAGTAGATGATTTCATAGTGGGGTGACACTCCACCCCTAGAATCCCACCAATCCCTTAGCTAGAAAATGTGAAATTAGCAATTATTATGGGACGGACATGTTCTTTTAGGGTATAAGAATAGGTACTTTAGAGGTGTGGTTTAGGCAGCCGATGGTGTGGTGTGCGGGCTTCAAGGGTCACGTAGGCTGAGAGAGGGAAGCGTCGCTGTTTTCGTCGGTGAGCTGAGAGGCCTAGATGTTCCTGTCCTGTCCTTGTCCTGGTTCTTAAGTCTTTGATCCCTGACTCTTGGTTCAGGGGTCCCTCACTACCGCCTAGGCCTTGGTGGTGGTTTTCCCTTACAGATCCTCCGGGTTTGTATTTAATCTATTTAGCATTGTAGAAATTATATTTTTTCCCGGCTGTTTCTTTGATATGTGAGCCTTTTGTCTCTTCATCTATCCCCTCCGCAATCGTTTTGGTTTTTAAGAGATCGATTATTGTGTATCTAATGTCTCTTCATCTATCCTCTCTGTGCAACGTATATATTTGAATGATATTTTCGATGCTATTGAGATTAGTTTGTTATTCTCTCCCATGAGGTCTCCAGTATTTGAGTTTATGGATATGATCGTCATTAAGTTTTATTATTGCTAGATAAAATTATTAAATCACACCGAGAGTTTGTGGTCATTTAATCAGGTTTCTAAAAGTTAATCTTTATTTCTGAGAAATTGCCATTGCCATCAACTCTTCAACTAATTGGTCCATCGACCAAGTAGATGAAAAGTCGAATAAAATTACAAGATGTTTAAATTTTGTGTATAAATAACAGGAATAAGTCGAAGAAAGGTTAACAAACTTGACACCAGCGCATCAGGGATTTTGGGTGAATGGGTATGGGCCAATGTATGATGTTGTTGAATAATTATCCCTGATCATTTATTTGGGTTCGCGCTGGATCAATGGCAAGCACATCAAATATTGAAAGATAAACTACTTTATTGCTGGGTTTCAGAATTAATTAATTTGTATTTGTGAGTTATTTTAGTTTTTTCTTAGAACAATCTCTCATAGAAGGAAAACTGCTGACCTCAAAAACAAAAGGGGCCTTATGCACATAAGTACTTTGCATCCTTGAAGCCAACCCAGAGGACTTTCAAAATACAAAGGGCCTCATTTATGAGGTTTTACCATAGTGCAGCGCCACAGGCCTCCCTGCTGCGCTGCCCTACGGTAGAAGAAAAGGGCAGGAATGTGCCATATCTATGAGATACGGCACATTCCTGTCCTTTTCCCCTGCGCCGGTACACAATGGGCTGCCGTGCGCCAACGCAGGCACCTTTGCACCATGTTGCAATGGTGCCTGCGTTGAGGGGATGATTGTTTTTGTGCAGGAAGGGAAACCTTCCTGCACAAAAACAATCACAAGAGGCTTTTTCCTTTTTTTATATGTGCTGCATAGAAAAAGGAAAAACGAGGAGAAATAAAGTTATTTCTCCATCGTTGGGCCTCCCTTATGCCTCCCCTCGGGAGGCGTAGGTTTTTGGTGCTGCCTCAGATTTACGATTTCTCGTAAATCTGGGGCAGTGTCAGAATGCCATGGATGTTGCTGGTAACGCCCCCAGCAACACCCATTGCACGCCCCTTTAACGCAGAACACTGCGTTAAAGGGGACAATATTTACGAGGCAGCATTAAGCCTAAAAAAGTGTCTTAGTGCTGCCTTGTAAATATGGAGCAGGCTCCTGCGCCACAGAACGTCACAAAAAGTGATGTTCCGACGGCGCAAGGGGCCTCATAAATGAGGCCTAAAGTACTTATTTGCAATTCACAACCGTGTCTTGCAGTTTACATTTACCACTGCCAGTCACAATGCGGTTCGCAATGGCAGGGGGTTGCAATGTGGTGTTCTTCCCTCTACTGACTGCACGGCGAGGTGAGGCTGCGTACACGGCTGCGCTGCCAGCTGTCGCTTCTTGAATCAAGCCAAACATTTTTCGGCCTAATGGAGACATTAAAATGTATTTTGAGAGTCGTAGTGTCCAGTGGAAGATTAATATATTAAATATGAACTAATTATATCGTCTAATCAACTAATGTTTTCATCTTTTCTTAAGATTATTGGTTTGGCACGTCAAAACACTAATTAAAATATGACGCATTTCTAGGTAATTTAAAATCTTATTTCCAATCGGTGCGTTATTATAATGCCTCATTTCGGACCTGTTATTACTGCAAGTCATAAAATGTATAATGAATATAATTGCTTGTGTTAATGGGGTCAATCTGCAGTGAGAGCATAATGCTTCTGAGTGTACGAAAAGAAGAAACGCCCTCTGTCTATTTCAGCAGCTTTCTTAACAAATTCAGCGAATAATGCCTTATTATTATCAGTGGCACCCACTGGTTTCACTCCCACTCAGAGTCTAGGTCCTCTTGCGTTCCTGATGATCAGATCTGGAAATAGTGTCCTGTTTTCCTCTGAGTTCATTATTTTGGAAGCCTTCCCACTGTCATAAAACACTTGGATGTGTTCATCAACTAAAGTAGACCCTCTATTGAGCCACTGCTATCATATGGACATAATCATTTGATTTTTTTTTTAAATCATCTAAGCATTTGCTGAGCTGTATCCATGAAGCGTTTTACTTACAAGTTAGCAGTGGTAAAGAGTCCTAAGGCCAAGAAAAGCAAATTCAGAAAACTAGGAGAGGTGAAGGCAAAACGTTTGGGGGTGACCCTGCAGAGAGGGCCAAGTCCAACAGCCTTATTTTTATATATTACTCCCCTCCCCTTTGGGTTTAAATGGAGTTTTAGGGGGACATATGAATATTTCTTTATGCCTCTGGTAGAGAGCCATTAGCATGAATAACTGGATTCATATCCAGTAAACTCACTGCTATGTCACAGAAACAGTTGCTAAAACCTGTTATGCACTGTTGCAAAGTCATAAAGGAATTTCAGTTTACAAGGAAACAAGCGAACCCTAGAAGTCGAGAGGGACCAAGGGCTTGCAGAATGTTTTAGAGACAGCGGCCCCTATCATAAACAAATGTATAAAGAATAGTGTAACACAGAACTACAATACTGAAATGTGTAGGTTTTTCAAATTAGCAAAATATATTTATTTAAACAAATATTCCGACAAAGAAACAAAGTATAAATAAGGTGCAGTGGGTAAAAACGGGGTTGGAAATCACCAGCTTTCCAGCTCTCAGGCAATTACTCGCATAGCGACTTCACATATATATTTTTACAACAGTCACGATTGTAAGAAACATCTTATGCTCCACCGTAATCATAATAAACAAGTACGAGTCAAGATGTGGTTGTCGACAACGTTTCGAACCCGGCTAGAATAACGGGATCATCATCAGGACAGCAAAAAATATATGCCTGAGAGTTAGCCTGAATAAGGCTAGACACTGATAAGGAAGGAAGGGAAGGGGCAAAAAAAAAGGGGGGAGGAGAAACAAAGAAAGGGTTAGAGAAGGTACGGCGATGAATGAACTACACATGTCAATGCTGCAAAAATAAATTAAATTTCCGACAAGGCGAGTGGGAAGAGTGATATTTGGCCTTCACAGTGTGATACTGAAAACGATTCGAACTAGGGGTGACCTAGATAAATGAATCCCAATAGTAATCAGACAGGACAGTGCCCAGGGTGGTGTGGTCTAAAACAATTTAGAAAGATAGCTGGCTATACACAAATGATGGTGATCAGGTAGTGGCGGAATATAAACGAGGTGTCAATCACAATGAACTCATGGGGTGGGGCTGAAGCTCTTGCCTCAACAGTGGTAGTCTGAGGGAGGGCTAAGTTCAGTGATGATGGTTCCACAGAGTTAATTGACCTCTGGCATGATTCGGAGCCTAGAGGGGCAACATTGTAAGATGAAGTACGATTTAAAATAGACTATTATCTTCACTCGGTTATTAGATTATTGAACGCTGCCCCCGGCAAGGGGCACTGGCCCTATGTAAGTTTGATTTTCACACTCGAAGTTTCACTACTCGGCACAATATTGAGGCTGGCACTAATAACGCACGATTGTCCCTCTAGGTAGATGCTTATTTCGGATGTGTTGAAAAAGGTCTGATGCCAACCGTTATGGATTGCTGCACCTGGCTACGGTTATTGACCCCCGTGTAAGCTGTTTTATTACACTGTCACTTTCACTCCACGTTCATGTCCATTTTAATTCTGGTGATTTCCAACCCCGTTTTTACCCACTGCACCTTATTTATACTTTGCTTCTTTGTCGGAATATTTGTTTAAATAAATATATTTTGCTCATTTGAAAAACCTACACAGTTCGCATTGTAGTTCTGTGTTACACTATTTTTTATACATTTGTTTGTGATAGGAGCCACTATAAAGGAATTTCAGGCTGCTCTGGTTGGGATCTCTATGAGCCTTTCAGAGCCCCGCTGGAAACCGAGGAGCACAGATTCTGGAAGAGAAGGCACAGAAAGTGGTAGGAGGTCAGTTTTCTTTTTACATTTTGCAGAGGCCATGTTATGTATGGCTACCCCATTACTCCCCTGCTTAGTAGTTGAAAGCAAGGGCAGGTGATTTGGGGGGTCATGCATAACATATCATTTTAGAAGGGTAAACAGTGAATTACTGGAATGTTTTTCACCTCAGGGTTCTGGGAACCATCATAGACAGCTCAAGTTCCGCTCTTGTTGTTTTTTTGATGTGACTCAGAACCCCTCAGGGAAAAAACATCCCAGTAATTCACTGTCTACAATTCTTTATATACAAATAGGCTTTTCCTTTTGGATGACAAAGGACTAAGAGAGACAATAACTAATTTGGGATCCATATAGAGTTAATTATCCAGAGAAGCTCTTGATGCACAAGTTTGAAAACCGCATTGAAATCCACAAAGCAACAAAACTAATTTCCCTTGTATTACTGGACTTACAGGCCAATGCTCAAAGACAACAGCAGTGGTAAATAGTAGAATGATTGTTAGACCTGGCATATCTTGGCGTGATTACCCCTGATTTTTTGCCTCTATCTCCTTTGCTTTTAGATGCTTTGGGTACTTTGCCACTGCTGATCAGTGTCAAAGTACAAGTGTTCCCTGTGTAAAGTGTAATGGTAATTGGCTGGCCATGATTGGTATGTTGCCTTTTTTTTTTTTTAAACGTATTTTATTGGTTTTCTCCCAGGTATGTTGCCTTACTAGTAAAGTCCCTAGTGATGTGCACTGTGTGTGCCAGGGCTAGTAATGCAAAGGTGCGGGGAGAAGGGAACTCAGGCCTGCAGTGTAGGGCCTGCGTGCAGGTTGCTAAGTTAGCATGTTGTCCTGACAAGTGCAACCACTTGTCAGGCCTTACTTTCCCTTTTGCGTACACAGTGGGCACTCCTGTGGTAGGTCCCAGGTAGCCCCTGGGCAGGGTGCAGTGTAAGTAAAAGGCAGGACATATACTGAGGTGTGTGTTATGTCCTGACAGTGAAAAACACTCCATTTCGTTTTTCACTGGTGAAAGGCCATCCTGCCCATAGGACAGAATGGGGGAGGCTGGGTATTGTGTTTGTTAGTCTAGTTTCCCATAAGTTTAAAATGGAGAGGTGACGTTTAGTATGTATGAACTCACAGCGTCATAACACATCTTTCTATGAAAGTGGTTTTGTCACTGTGTGTTCAGAAGCCACTCTTTTAGAAAGTGGCTGAGTTTTGTGCTTTAAGCATTTCTGTGTGTCTCTGCTGAATGCAGATTGACTGTCTGGATCTGAGAGGGGAGAGGAGCTGGGGGAAGTCTTGACCCAGGGAGGGGTTGAGATGGCACCAGGCTGACCTGCATCTGGGGAGTAGGCGAGGAAAAGCACCGGGAGGTGAAGAGGGCTGTGTTGCGGCTATAAAACAATTGACCCATCTCCAGCTGAGTGATTAAGGATCCAGACCCCCAGTATCAAAGGGAGAAAGGTGATACTGGGAGGGAGACACCCAGAACTGATTTAGGTAGGGGTCAGGGACCCCTGGGCACAACGAACTTCAAAGACATTTAGGGGTATAACTATGAGAGCTGAGACCCCTGAACGTTGGAATAGAAATGGATTGAGACTGAAAAGGCTTGGACCCATTTCATGGTCAAGAGGAACCTCTGCTAAAGAAGGAACAACTGAAGAGACTGCTGGGAAGGACCAACCCTTGCTTCGTGATCTGGGGCTCGTCTGCAGTTTGCTGTTTTAACCAAGGAAGAGGCTGTTGGGACTGTGCTTTGTGCGCTGGGTCCCCCTGCTTGAAGAAGACTGTGCTTTGTGCTGTGTCTTGTTACCCCAAGGGCCCGAGGTGAGCTGGCTCCCTGTTTGGAAACACAGGAACATAAAAGTTTCTGGAGAAGTTTCAAGTTACGCGGTGGGCATGTGTTGTGGCAGCTTGAGACCCTCGGAAGGTGTGCCCTGTGATCTTGGACACACGGAGGAGAAGTGAGACTCGGACGCGCTGGGTGCGTGTCGTGGTGCACAGGAGGCATTGGTGAAGAGCGCCTGGTCAACGTGTGCATCGAAGGGGAAGTGAGTCTCGGACACGCTGGGTGTGTGTCGTGGTGCACAGGAGGCATTGGTGAAGAGCGCCGGGTCAGCGTGTGCATCGGAGGTGACGTGAGACTCGGACGCGCTGGGTGTGTGTCGTGGTGCATCGCAGGCGCTGGTGAAGAGCGCCTGGTCTGCGGGTGCATCGGAGGTGAAGGGAGTCTTGGACGCGCAGGGTGCATGTCGTGGTGCACAGGAGGCGTTGGTGAGGAGCGCCTGGTCACCGTGTGCATCGGAAGTGGAGTGAGTCTCGGATGCGCAGGGTGCGTGTCGGGGTGCACCGGAGGCGCTGGTGAAGAGCGCCTGGTCATCGAGTGCACCGGAGTAGAAGTGAGGCTCGGACACGGTGAGTGTGTCGGGGTGCGGCCGAAGGCGTTGGTGAAGAGCGCCTGGATATCGGGGCACCGGAGTTGGAGTAAGTCTCAGTGAAGCAGTGTGCGTGCTTTGGTGGAACCTGGGACTGTGGAGGTGATTGGCTGATCATCGTGTGCACCGGAAGAAAGTGAGTCTCTGCAACGCGGTGTGCGTGTCTTGGTGCCAACTGAGACCGCAGGAAGGAGTGCCTGGTGAATGTGCACTCGGAGTCGACGTGAAGTCCCATCAGCGTTGTGTGTGTGGCTTCGTGCCAGAGGAAACCCGGAGGGGGCTGTGGTGAACGTGCACCCGGAGTAACGTAATCTCAGGGGCGTGGGGTACGTGTGCCCTGCGGCCGCCTGAGACCTTCCTAACAGTCGCGGCCCAGACCGGCAGCCCCGGAGGAGCTGAGCTGCCAGGCTGAGCCGCTGAGGCCCATTGAGAAAGTTCTACACGGAAGGCCCAGTTCGTTGAAGGAGGAGAGGAGAGTGGGGTCGCGCACCCAAGTAACGTGGATCACTGCCTGGGCGGGGCGCGGGCTTGGAGGGACACTCTCTCTGCCTCTCAGTCCTTCTGGCGACGTGAGCCTTTGCTTCGGCTCAGATTGGGGCCCGTACTGCGTTCAGGAGTGGCAGTACTGGGGCCAGAGTGAGAAGCTGTACTTTATGTCATCATTGATACGTGTGGGGGGCAACTGTTATCGAAGAGGCTGACTGTCGTAATACACATTGCCAATATTGCTGCTAACGAACTGCCGGACTGTCTTATGACGCCTGACATTATTTCTCCATTGCAAAGTACAGGATTGTAGCGGCCCGCATTGCTTTATTTCTTCATTGCAAAGTACATGATTGTAGCTACGCATTGCATTATTCCTTCATTGCAAAGTACATAATTGTAGCGGCGCGCATTGCATTATTTCTTCATTGCAAAGTACGTGATTGGGGTGTGACGCATTGCATTATTCCTTCATTGTGCAGTACATGATTGTAGCGGTACGCATTGCATTATTTCTCCCATTGCAGGTACCGGGGTGTATCGTTAAGCATTGTATTATTTCTCCTTTGCCCAGCACAGGATTGTATCGTTACGCAGCGCACTATTGTTTGTCCATTGCAACGTGTGTGATTCTAGCATTGCGACCAGCATAGCATTTTGAAAGCGGTGGTTGGGATTTGAACCTACCAGCCAGCCGGAACGAATATTACCCTTTATTACATGTTGGCTTATGTATCGTGTGGTCTGATCGTATATCTTTTTACATAAAGTTTATACTCGTTTTTATCAAACTCGTGTGGAGTCCATTTGTGGTGTCACCAGTGGGTTGTTGTGAGTGTGGTTGCACATACTGTACACTCGTGCCTCGGAGATAGGCCTGGCTGCTCGTGCCATGCTACTAAGGGGGTGAGCAGGGCTATCTCAAACGGTGTCTTTACTTGGCCTAACGTTGAGGGAGGAGTCCCGGGTCTCGCATTTGGTGACAGTGGTGCGGGATGGGGACTCCGGCTTCCAACATTTGGCAGCAGAGCGGTGGGATATGATCCTAACGTAATTGAAACGCGTGTGTGCAGAACCACTCACAGTAATTGGTGTACATCATAAATTGATCGCAGACCACGACGCAACAACATATTGTTTTGAATTGTTGGTTCTATTGTTGAGTAACCTTTAAACCATACATCATGTCTCGGGAGGGGAGCCAGATAGCCGGTTAGGCTGATGGTGAAGTGGATGAGGATGACCCAGGGAATGGATTTGGTCCACAGGATTTGCCAGTGGAGGGACCAGCCACAGGGGCTGGTAGTAGCCATCCAGGGAGGAGTTTTTCACCAGAGGAGTTGGAAGAAAACCAAAGGGTCAGACTGCATGAGTTGGAGGTGTTAAAACTTAAAACTCAAAACTCAAGCAGAGGAGAGCAGGAACGCTCTCGCGTTGGAAGAGAAACCGATTCTCTTCACTCATGAGTTAAGCATGAGGGAACTGGACATTAAGGGTAGACAAGCCGAGCCCAGTTCGAATGGTGGCAGCGCACCACCAGTGCCAGTAGGGAAGGTGTACATTCCCAAGGATTTAGTGCGAGATTACCAGAGGGGTGATGACATTTATGCGTGGTTCACGGCATATGAGATCGCACTAAGGATGAATGAGGTGCCTGAAAAGCATTGGGGGGCGGGCCTATGGAAACACTTTGAGGCTTCGGGGAGGGACGTTATATCACCTTTAGAGAGGGCGGGAACCCTGACCTATTATTATTATTATTATTATTATTAAATTAAATTTATATGGCGCACAGCTACCCGGAGGTTTCCCGGCGCCTACGGACCCGCGCTAAAGAAAAGAACATGCTCTAGTGGTTGAATAACCACGTTTTTAAATCCTTACGAAATTTATGATAGATGGTTTCCTGGCGTAATTGAAATGGAAGAGAGTTCCATAAAGAAGGAGCTAAGTAGGCAAAAGACCGTCCGCCCATGCGTACTCGTTTGATCTTAGGAACTTGAAATTTTAATTGGTTAGAGGATCGCAGAAGTCTAGAGGGAAGGTAAGGATGCACCAAAGCACTAAGATAATGTGGTGCTAAATTCATTTTAATCCTATGCATATAGCAGAGGGCTTTGAATTTTGAACGATTTTCTACCTTAAGCCAGTGAAGATCATGGAGAGGACCTGAGATGGAGGCCATTCTGGGTAGCTGACATAGTAGTCTGGCCGCAGAATTTTGGACCACTTGCAGCTTACGGGTCACTTCCTTACTCACACCCAAATACAGGGCATTGCCGTAGTCCAATCTGGACACGATCAAGGCCTGAATAACAGTTTTTTGCGTGTGTAAAGGAGCATCCAAAGAATTTTTTTTAGCCAGTTTAAAATTGTAAAACAGGTTGAAACAACCTTAACTACTTGCTGTTTCATAGACAATTGGTCGTCAATAATTATACCAAGGTTACAGATTGTGTAGGGTTGGGGAGATCACCCATCTGAGGTGGCCAATGCTGGGGACCCCAAAGAGTTTTGTTTCCAAAGATAAGGAGTTCCGTTTTCCCTCCGTTTAGTTTCAATCTATTTGTATGCATCCATCCAGCTATCTTTTGTAGCCCAACCTGGAGACCTATGCCAACATGAGGGAGGCTTTATGCCTCCGGTATGGACTCACTCCTGAACAATACCGGCAGAAGTTCAGGACCTCCAAGAAACTAGAATCCCGTACTTGGGTAGAATGTGTGAATGAGTACACACAGGCACTGGATGGTTGGATGCTGGGCAGCAAGGTCAATGATTTTAAGGGCTTATGCAATTTAATCAGTTGGGAGCACTTGAGTAGTCTGTGTGTTTCCAGAGCTGCGCCAGCATCTATTGGATAGTAAGCTGACTGATCCCAGTAAGCTTGCTGAGGAGGCGGACCACTGGACTAGTACCTGGGTCCACAAGGGGATTGGGAGTACCACTGCCAAGAGTATGCAGGGTCCCCTGCCAAAGGTGGGGGAGGACAAGGGTAACCACAAGGAGTCCTCTAAAAGGCCCCAAGGTAGTTCCCCCAAGAAAGGGTCCCAGTCCCCTAAGGCCAAGAGGGCCTGGGCCTTCAAGGGCAAGAAGGAGCCCTGAGGTCCTCCTACGTGTTACTTCTGTAAAGAAGTGGGTCATATTTCCCCTAAATGCCCCAAAAAGTAATCTGCACCCACTGGTGCTCCAACACCTGGTCTAGTGAGTGTAGCGTTGGGGGAGGAATTGAGTCCTTGGAATGGGGAGGAGCAAGCAGTTATGACCCTGGTCTCCTTAGGAGATCGAGAGATGGTCCAGGAAATCCCTCTGCCTGAGAACACTAAAAAGTACAGGCAGTGGGTGACCATCAATGGACGGAGGGTGGAGGCTCTGAGAGACACCAGAGCCAGTTTGACATCTGTCAGGTGTCAGTGGGTGTCTGAAGAGCAAGTAATTCCCGATGTGCTTCACCCTGTAATGTCAGCAGACAATTCAGTGCGCCTCTGCAAGGTGGCGCTGGTTCCCTTTGAATGGAGAGGGGTCTCAGGTTCCTTGAAGGTTGTCGTAAGTCCGTCCATGCCTGTAGACTGTCTGCTAGGGAATGACCTGGAGAGTTCCCCCCGGAAGGAGGTGGAGCGCCAGGCGCATTTGGAAATGTTGGGTCTGCCTGAGTGGGCGTGTGTACCACTCGGTCTATGGTAGCCAGTAAAGGTATTCAAGAGAACCTGGGGCCTGAAACAGTGGCCCAGGTGCCTGCCAGGAAGAGAAGAGGCAGGGGGCATGGGAAACCGGCCCCCACAGTTCCCACGGTCCAGGAGGAGGCACCCTTTGAGGGGGATGCCCTGGAGCCTACGGGGGAACAAGTGGCTGAACTGGGGGACCTACCCGGGCTGACCGAATGGCAGCAGGAAGGGGGGCCCTCAAGGGAGGAATTCTGTGAGGAACAGAAGAAGTGCCCTTCTCTTGTAGGTTTGCGGCAGCAGGCAGCAAACCAGGCAGCAGGTGATCAGTCGGGATCACACTTGATTTACTGGGAGAACGATCTCCTGTATAGTGAGCCAAAGGTGGCTGAGTCTGGGTCAGCCCGGGCGCTGGTGGTACCCCAGAGTTTCAGAGCCTTCCTATTGGGGTTGGCTCATGATGTACCTTTGGCGGGACATTTGGGGCAGGACAAGACCTTTGAGCGGCTTGTCACCCACCTCTACTGGCCCCAGATGCGCAAGAGTTCTGATACTCATTGCAGGACCTGTCAGACTTGCCAGGCGAGTGGTAAGGGTGGAAGGAAGCGAAAGGCTCCTCTCCAACCTTTCCCTGTAGTCAGCACACCCTTTGAGAGGGTGGGCATTGACATTGTGGGGCCTCTGGATCCCAGGACGGCCATGGGCAACAGGTTCATCCTGGTCTTGGTGGACCATGCCACCCGGTACCCGGAAGCCATCCCTCTCCGGACGGTGACAGCCTCCGTGGTGGGCCGTGCACTGATGGGGATTTTCTCCCGTGTGGGGTTCCCCAGAGAGGTGGTGTCCGACAAGGATACTAATTTCATATCGAGGTATATGAAATCTCTGTGGAAGGAGTGCGGTGTGACTTATAAGTTCACCACATCTTACCACCCCCAGGGTAATGGTCTGGTTGAGAGGTTTAACCGGACCTTGAAGGGCATGATTATGGGTCTGGAGGAACCCATGAGGCGTAAGTGGGACGTCCTCTTGCCATGCCTGCTGTTTGCATATAGGGAGGTGCCACAGAAGTCATTGGGGTTCAGTCCCTTTGAGCTACTGTATGGGCACCCGGTCAGAGGACCCTTGAGTTTGGTGAAGGAGGGCTGGGAGAAGGCTCCTAGTAAACCCTCCCCAGGATGTATACAGCTACATGCTGGCCTTCAGGAACCAAACTAGGCATTTCAGGCAGCTCGCTCAGGCGACCCTGGAAGCCAGCCAGGAGGATATGAAACGGTGGTACGACCAGAATGCCACTCTGGTCGAGTTTCAACCTGGGCAGAAAGTGTGGGTGATGGCGCCAGTGGAGCCTTGTGCGCTCCAGGACAAGTGGACTGGGCCTTATGAGGTGGTGGAGTGCAGGAGCGAAGTGACCTACCTGGTGGACTTACGGTCTCCTAGGAATCCTTTGAGGGTTCTCCATGTGAACCGCCTCAAACCACACTCTGAGAGGTCTGAGGTGACCGTGCTCTTAGCTACAGATGACGGGGTGGAAGAGGAGAGTGAACCTCTTCCTGACCTCCTGTCAGCCAAGGAGAAGGATGGGTCAGTGGATGGGGTGTACCTCTCGCCTACCCTGAACCCGAAACAGCGGAGGGACTGTTGCCAGGTATTGGGTCAGTTCGCCTCCCTGTTCTCCCTGACCCCAGGAGTCACCCATTGGTGCGTCCATGATGTGGACACTGGAGACAGTCTGCCTGTAAAACAAACATTTTACAGGGCCAGGTCAAGGAGGAGGTTTCCAAGATGTTGGTGCTAGGGGTGATTGAGCCATCCAGCAGCCCCTGGGCCAGCCCCGTGGTCCTTGTGCCAAAAGCTGCTGTGCCGGGTGCCACTCCCGAACTTCGGTTCTGTGTGGATTACCGTGGACTCAATGCGGTCACTAAGACTGACGCGCACCCCATCCCCAGAGCTGATAAGCTCGTGGATTGGCTGGGAGCTGCCCGGTACCTCAGTACATTTGATTTGATATCTGGGTACTGGCAGATTGCCTTGACCGAGGGGGCCAAGGAGAGGTCAGCGTTCTCAACGCCAGAGGGGCACTACCAGTTCAGGGTTATGCCCTTTGGGTTGAAGAATGCCCCTGCCACCTTCCAGAGACTGGTTAACCAGGTGCTGAGTGGGCTGGAGGAATTCAGCGCTGCTTATCTGGACGACATTGCAGTGTTCGGCTCCGGTTGGGAGGAACATTTGCAACACCTCTGTGAAGTATTGAAGGCCTTGCAGAGGGCAGGCCTAACTATCAAGGCAAGTAAGTGCCAGATAGGGCAGGGTTCCGTGGTGTACTTGGGACACCTGGTGGGGAGCGGCCAGGTGGCGCCCCTACAGGCAAAGATTGATACCATCCTGGCTTGGGAACCCCCCAAGACCCAGACAGGAGTGAGGGCCTTTCTAGGACTCACTGGGTATTACAGACGGTTCGTGAAGGGGTATGGCACCCTCGTTGCCCCCTTGACACAACTGACGTCCAAGAAACAGCCCAAGAAGGTGGTCTGGACTGATGCCTGCCAGACCGCCTTTGATGCCCTGAAAACTGCCATGTGCACCGCACCCGTGTTACGGGCGCCGGATTTCTCCAGAGAGTTTATAGTGCAGACAGACGCTTCAGAGCATGGGGTGGGAGCAGTACTCTCACAATTGAACGACGAGGGCTTGGACCAACCCGTAGCTTTCATGAGCAGAAGGCTACTTCCCAGGGAACAGGGGTGGAGTGCAATTGAAAGGGAGGCTTTTGCTGTGGTCTGGGCGCTGAAGAAGCTGAGGCCCTACTTGTTTGGGTCCCACTTCTTGGTTCAGACCGACCACCGGCCCCTCAGATGGTTGATGCAGATGAGGGGTGAGAACCCGAAGCTGTTGAGGTGGTCCATCTCCCTACAGGGGATGGACTTCACGGTGGAACACCGCCCGGGAAAGGAACACGCCAATGCTGATGGTCTGTCCAGATTTTTCCGCCTTAGTGATGAGAACTCCCATGAGGGTGTTTAGTTCCCCCCACTTTTCGGCTGGAGGGGACGCGTGTTAGACCTGGCATATCTTGGCGTGATTACCCCTGACTTTTTGCCTCTACCGCCATTGCTTTTAGATGCTTTGGGTACTTTGCCACTGCTGATCAGTGTCAAAGTACAAGTGTTCCCTGTGTAAAGAGTAATGGTAATTGGTTGGCCATGATTGGTATGTTGCCTTACTAGTAAAGTCCCTAGTGATGTGCACTGTGTGTGCCAGGGCTAGTAATGCAAAGGTGCGCGGAGAAGGGAACTCAGGCCTGCAGTGTAGGGCCTGCGCGCAGTTTGCTAAGTTAGCATGTTGTCCTGACAAGTGCAACCACTTGTCAGGCCTTACTTTCCCTTTGCGTACGCAGTGGGCACCCTGTGGTAGGTCCCGGGTAGCCCCTGGGCAGGGTGCAGTGTAAGTAAAAGGCAGGACATATACTGAGGTGTGTGTTATGTCCTGACAGTGAAAACACTCCATTTCGTTTTCACTGGTGAAAGGCCATCCTGCCCATAGGACAGAATGGGGAGGCTGGGTATTGTGTTTGTTAGCCTAGTTTTCCATAGGTTTAAAATGGAGAGGTGAAGTTTAGTATGTATGAACTCACAGCGTCATAACACATCTTTCTATGAAAGTGGTTTTGTCACTGTGTGTTCAGAAGCCACTCTTTTAGAAAGTGGCTGAGTTTTGTGCTTTAAGCATTTCTGTGCGTCTCTGCTGAATGTGGATTGACTGTCTGGATCTGAGAGGGGAGAGGAGCTGGGGGAAGTCTTGACCCAGGGAGGGGTTGAGATGGCACCAGGCTGACCTGCATCTGGAGAGTAGGCGAGGAAAAGCACCGGGAGGTGAAGAGGGCTGGGTTGCGGCTATAAAACAATTGACCCATCTCCAGCTGAGTGATTAAGGATCCAGACCCCCAGTATCAAAGGGAGAAAGGTGATACTGGGAGGGAGACACCCAGAACTGATTTAGGTAGGGGTCAGGGACCCCTGGGCACAACGAACTTCAAAGACATTTAGGGTTATAACTATGAGAGCTGAGACCCCTGAACGTTGGAATAGAAATGGATTGAGACTGAAAAGGCTTGGACCCATTTCAGGGTCAAGAGGAACCTCTGCTAAGGAAGGAACAACTGAAGAGACTGCTGGGAAGGACCAACCCTTGCTTCGTGATCTGGGGCTCGTCTGCAGTTTGCTGTTTTAACCAAGGAAGAGGCTGTTGGGACTGTGCTTTGTGCGCTGGGTCCCCCTGCTTGAAGAAGACTGTGCTTTGTGCTGTGTCTTGTTACCCCAAGGGCCCGAGGTGAGCTGGCTCCCTGTTTGGAAACACAGGAACATAAAAGTTTCAAAGTTCACGCGGTGGGCATGTGTTGTGGCAGCTT